>VNJV01004313.1:0-64447 GCA_008042635.1 Drosophila nikananu | reverse complement strand
AGTGATTACCACCTTTTCTTGTCCATGGCGAACGCGCTTAATGGTGAGAAGTTGGATTCAAGAGAGGACTGTGAAAATTGGCTCTCCGAGTTTTTTGCCAATAGGGACGCAGCCTTTTACGAGACGGGTATACTGAAGTTGGCATCTCGTTGGCAACACGTCTACGAACAAAACGGCGCATATTTCACTTAAATCGGACAGATGTACACAAAGTTATATTCTATTGAAATTCCAATAAAAAAACGAACGAACTTTTTACTTGACCTGATATATTGCATGGAAATTCAAGAATGAAAAAGGAATTTATTGACCTCGGAGTATACCTATTCTCACAGGCAGGAATCTTTATACATTATTTAACATAATATAAAGTCAAGGACTATAAAATTTGGGGTTTTATAACATACCAAAAAATTATTAAAAATGTTTACCTACCTTCTTAGATTCACTCCCTATTGTATAGTAGGGTATTGGCCAAAAAATCACTCAAAATCAATTGAATGTGGCCAGCACTGGTTTTGGGGGAGCAGCAGACAGCAGCAATGAGGGAAATCAACGTGAAAATAGCGACGACAATGCGTTTTGCTGTCGCTGGGAGGCAAGTGCTTATTGGATTTTGGCCGTGAGGAACGGGGTGACAGCGCCTGGTCGTAGGAGGACTGACGGTAAAATACAAATACCACCGACTGCTGGCCACGACAGCTGATACGGAGGAGCAGGAGCCGAAACCATGATTAAACGCCGGAACAGTCGCTGCTATAATTGCTCCAGTTCGTCGGGAATCTTGTCTCTCACTTCCCCCGATGGGGGAATTTAACTTTGGCGCAAATAAAACGGCCAGGCTCATGTGAGACAATCGTATTATTTACCATACGCAATACAATGCAATGGCCATTTCCATGCCGTTTCATTGAAAATAAAGTAAAAATACAAATATTAACCGCAAAAGCCTTTCGCTCCCATCTGTGGGCTGCCGTCGGTGGGTGGGTGTTGTGGGTGGTTGTGCACTCGCCTGTATTTATGCATTTATATTCCACGCAATCACTGTGTGTTCGTGTGTTTGTGGGCATATTGAATGGATAAAAGGGCTTTGCGTCTGGCCGGGTGAGTACGTCCTTTCTCGCCATACGAGCATGATGGCCCGTCTATATGGCCCGATGTCAGGGAGCCCATTGCGGAGCGCAACACGCCGGAAACGGTTTTGTTGTGCCATTTCCATTGTTATACAATTTCGCTTAACACATTCGCAGTAACGACGGCTTGGCCCCTTTACATTCTTTATTTGCATTTTATATTTCATAAACAAGCGGGGGTACGAGGGGGTTTATGGCATGTTATCACAATTTAAAAGGCAAGACAAGGTATGTTTAAGTTTAATCAAAATATTTGAATTTAACATGAGTTAGCCGGGGCCACAACCTTAGTTTCTTAGTTTCGAACCATTCAGAAATCGATTCTTTTATGGATACACTGAAAACTTTAAGGCAAGCCCAAAAGACCATTTTTAAATTTAATAAAATATTATTAAATATTAGTTTTTTGTAAATAATACACCACATAAGATATTGCCTAGGCTTTTAAGTTTGTTGCCGGAAAAGGCTATAAATAAAATTAGTTTTATTCAAAAGTGAATGGTTTCTCCAAGTTTTTCATTCAACGTTGATTTTTGAGACCGGCTTTATTTTGTAAGTAATTCATAGCTCCATTTTCAGCTAGAACTTCCACTTGACTCTTTTCCCTCTGAAAGTCTTTCGCTTTGCTTCTTAAACAAGCAACGGAAATGATCGTTTGAGGATTGCTAATTGAATAAAACAGTAAACACTTGGCGGAGGAAATAATACAAACTTAATTTTCGTTAACTCATTCCACAGTAGGTAAAATATATTTGGTAAACTCGTTATTAGCTACAAATTAAATATGCAAATGCAAAGCTACATAAATAATTTATACAATGGCAACGCGATGAGTGCGCACGTTGCAATTGTTAGTGCAATTGTACGTGTCTCCGGCGGTGGCAGCGACCTCAAACAGACTCAATAATTTAACTTTAATAAACTAAAAACTAGACAAATAACTGATAAATTAGCACGTGCACGCAGAAATGAGATGAGGTGGCTGCTGGTGGACGGCTGTGTCTTTACTGTGCCTTCTTCGACTCCTTGGGCACAGCAGGCAGCCGCTCCACGGCCTCCTTGTACAGTTGATTCAGTCCGAAGGTGGCGCGCACGTTGTCGCTGGAGAAGAAGAACTTTTGCAGTTTGCCCTTGTTGTCGGCGCACGGCCGCCGGTCCGTCTCCTTGCCCTGCTGGAACAGCACCACAGTGGGCAGCTGGCGCGAGAAACTGCTGTCCGAGATGCGGTACTTTTGCGCCACATCCGGGAAGCGTCCGATATCGATCTTGCCGAACTTCAGGTGGTCCGTGTTGTACTCCGCCGAGAGCTCTGCGAAGATGGGGGCAAAGTTGACGCAACTGGGATTCCACACCGTGTAGAAGCAGATCAACCAGCTGGTGCGCTTGTCGCGGACCAATTCCTCCTCAAACACCTGCGAGTTTCGGAAGTAGGTGATATGCTCGGGGCCACGGTACGAAGGCTCTGGCAGCACCATACCCACGAGCACGCAGACCAGCAGGAAGCCCAGGCCGTAACGGAAGTCTGCATAGGCCCAGAGGATGGCGTTGGCTACCTTTGTGTAGAGGAACGACGACGACAGGTAGTTGATCATGGTGACGGCGCCCGCCTTGCGCGATCGAATCATCACCACAATCAGAAGGAAAAATAGGATCTCCACCTCGCGGCTGTCCAAATCACAGGCCTCGTCCTCGAGCAGGCTGAACAGGCGGGTGCAGATGAACTGGGTCTTTTTGGCCAGCAGATAGGAGACGGCCAGCAGGATGTTTACCCAGTAGTAGGGCTTGGCCAGTATGGCCAGCTGCTTCTTCCACGTCATGGCGTCGTCCGGCGGCTAAGTGTTCGGATGTGGGTCACGCTTTTAATTAACAATTTCCCGAGTTTTTCTTTTTTTGACAAGCAATTGTTAATTTTAGACGTTCCCTAGAGCTGTAACAACATCGATAGAAATATCCATGGTATCGATGGTGGCGGTGCTCCGCGATACCTGGATTATATCGATAGTTTGGACTATCCCTATCGAAAACATCGAGTGCTACCGCTACCAGTGCTGTGAAATCAACAAAACTGCTTGGCGCTCTTTTAAATTCAAATTAGGACCGAAGTTGGCGCAAAAGTGTCTGCGACTGATAAGTGAATTGTTTTAATGCCTGACATTGTTACGTCAGTTTTTTGCAAGAGTCATTGACGGATTGTTGAACTTTGCCGCAGAGGCCATTGCAAAAAAAGGAAAAATCATTGAGAATCTTCATTATCTCCACACACGCCAAGGCTTTAATCGTGAAAAATGAACAAAAATCGACTCGCTCTACGTGATCTCCGAGACGCTCGTGGCTCATTATCGTCAAAAATTAATTTCAGGCCTCCTTTTTTTACTTTTTGCATAGTTCCAAAATAAAAATGTGTGTTTGGAACTGTGTGTGAATATTGTGAGAATATTGTACCTAAACATACTTCACGGAGCCAGAGGGCACTATCTGCACCGCTAATGCTATCAGCACTGTGACTGGCTCCCGGCATTGTGCAAAGATTACTTTTTTTTTGTAGTAAACACATTGCGCGTCACTGGATTAAGCGATGTATTTATAATCGTATTATTGAGAGCGTTTTACGAGGGTCAGACCCATGATCCCCACCCCATCGGATCACCCACCTATTTACTGGTTACACTTAGTAGTTGACATCTCTTTGTTTTATTCCGATTATTTTTTATTGAAATACATGTTATGAATGTGAATGTAAAGTGTTCGCATTACTCTGGCAAATACAGTGAGTGGCGGTTTTATATGTTCAGTGGGTGAATTTTTATATCTGGTAAATAGTAAGAATTTGTATATTTACATTAATGATAATTAAGTGGGATTAAAATACAGTTAATAAATGTAACTACATAATTTTTATACAGTCAAAATCGTTACATTTTGTTTGGCACTTGAGGTAAGCATATTAATAAAAAAGCAAATTAATGTTATATTGGTTTAAATTATTTAAAATGGTATCTTTATGCAAAATTTAAATAAATTACAATTTCCATTCAACGTATTTTAATTTCTATATTTATAAATAAATGAATTATTTCAGGAGCTTCTCACGAATGGATATGTCGCAAAATTGGCCATTTAAATTCAATATTCCATATAATTATAACGTAAATTATTAACGTCTTTATAATTTGATAAACCACTAACCATCAAAGTAATTTTTTATTTAATTCAATCTTCTCTACTCTCTGTGCTTCTGGTGCATTATTGTTGATCCAAAAAGTAAATACTGAAAAAAAACCCAATCATGACTAATCTCTTAAATCGAAGGTGCAAAAGCACCTACACTGCGTACACTGCCTTGCGAGGAGTAAAATTATAAACAAACATTAAATTTTGAATTCAAATAAACAACATGCACTTAGGTCAGTTTTTAATATAATCTAAAATGCTCATTGACTATACAAAAATGCTGAAGTGTGTGCCGAGCCGGTTTCATCCAGATTCCGAGTACTTTAAATATATTATACGAGACGTCTGAGAAGATTACCAAACCTATTCGAGTACATGGTCAAGCGGGATGAAAAAACGAACCCTTAATCTTGCAGGGCCAGCAAAAATCCATAAGAGATTCAGGGCTTTGATTGCAACGAAAATGAGTATCAGGTAGATCTGCTTCCAGGCACGTCGCTCGCAGACATCTCTCGAAGCATCATCGCCAATAATGGGCTTTGCTGTAAAAAGTAGAAACGAAATAAAACAAAACAACGACCAGCGCAGCTGATAAGTGTCACAAAATGGCGCTCCATTGCCGGCTCCATTATCACCCTATCAAGGCAGCCTGATCTCCTGTCCCCCACTTATCGCCCCCGATCCGAGCACGCGCCCTATAAATTGCCAGCTCTCCCCAACTGGAGCTTCAGTTCAGTTTTGAACCCATGTGCTGAGTATTCCTCTCTCCGAGTGCCGCAAACATCATTCGCTGATCATCGAGCCGAGACATCTAGCATCCATTGGCATTAAATGCCTTACTACGACAACAGTGACCACAATCTCCACATAAAACCAACAATCCAATTGGCTTAAACCAGCTGAAATTAAACAAGAGCAGCACAATTCTGGGAAGCATTTCCGTTAAGGCGAAAACCTCCCACCAAACCCTATATCCCCGGACTTTTGAATGCTGCTGGAGCACAGCGTGAAAATTAACAAACTCGAACAGCATTTCGCCGAGTGCTGGACCAAGCAAAGCTTTCTCAAAAACTTTAAGATCTTCTCCTTGTTGACCACTATCTCCACAGCTGGTGAGTAGTCCAGCATCCTTTCCATCCATTATCCTTCTAAATGACTAATTGAATCTCTCCACACACAGCTGCTAAGATGGCCGCCATTCCCCAAGGTGCATTCGCTGCCTGCAAGATCCGCGAGCAATTTAACGAGCGCGAGATGATCGTCGCCCGTCTGAGGTCCGCTGCCGCCGATAAGGGTTCCCTTGACAACGCCAATAGTCTAACCCGTAAGTAATCGATCCGTTGGTTCACTAGATTCCTGACTCATTCATATTTTCTCCGCTCTCCGCTTCTTAGAACGCGAGTACTCGCCGAACAAGTACAATGACAAGCTGATGAACTCCATTTGGGGCTTGTACAACCGCTACTCCCCGCACAATGTTAAGAAGAACGAGTACGCCCCCACCAAGTGATGACCTAAAGGGCGGCACGGCGGCTTCCCCCCAGGTTCAGCTGTCGTGCCCCATCCTGCCAGCATTCCTTCTAACGAAGGATGCTGGCCATATATACTATATATACTCCAAATATGTATGCATATATACTCCAAGCATTGTAATCTCATTATACCCAAGGCAGCTTTGGTAACAAATATCAATTTAATGCTGTAATTTTTGTAAATTTCAATAAATACTTATGTATGTATGATGTTGTATGTAAAGGGACAAGACCACGTAGCGTAATTTAGTTAAGGTAGCAGGACTCGTAGGTCGGCACCATGTACTTGATGTTGATGAAGGCGTCCTCGCCGCCATGCAGCTCCAGCACCTGCAGCGTCTCATCAATCAGATCCCCGAGGTTCAGGTTGTTCTTCTGCGCATAGTCGATCTCATCGCCGCAGTTCACTGAGGGATTACCAATGATTATCCTCTTAAAAGTTCTTAGGGAAATACCTACAGTTTTTCACCTTGAAGGCATTGAACATGGGCAGCAACTGTCTGTAGAAGGGCACCAGGGCGGGACCCACTAAATCCGAGGACATGACCAGCTGTTGGATTATCTTCAATGTCGTGCACATTACCTCCAGGTTTCGTGTGCTCAATGCGTCTGAAATGGGGGGGCGGATTTGGGATTCATAGTTGGTTTCGCAAGGTGCAAATTAGAGCGAAAAACTTCCGAGGCATTTGCGTGCCATGCCAACTCCTGGTACTCACTCTTTAGCGGTAATATTAATTGCGGTATAACCGGGTGTATCCTCTCGCCCCCGGCCAGCAGGAGGTCCGTGACACCCTGGCGGGCATAGGTCTTATACGGGTGCTTTGTCTCCGCCAAACCATCGAAGAAGAGCGGCAAATAGAGGCTGTAGTCCAGCTTGTCAATGTCCACCTAACGTGGAACGACACGGCGGAAAAGGAGGAGAAGGAGGAGCACTGAGTACAGCAATTGAAGTTAGGAGTTTGGAATTGGTTCGTGTACCGGCGGTGGTGCAAGTTTGGCAAGTGTACATTTGCACGCTATGCCGGTTAGGCCTCTGCTGATTCCCATTAAGATGCTCTTTGTTTGTTTACGTTGTCAATGGAAATTTTTAGAACAAAAAGCGAATAACGTGGAATAGGTACCTGTACCTCTGCCTAGTATATGCACGTTTAATCTATGAGTATTTTTTTGTGAAAATGCGATCAATTCGAGTCGTCATAAGGTTCAGGAGGTATACATTGTCAGCTCTGGTGATCAGGGGAACTCACGTGGCAAAGGCTTGTGTTGGGAAATGACTCATTTGTTAAGAGGTCACAAGGTTCCTTCTAAGTAAAAACTGACCTGGGAGCTATCGTTAACTCTTCTTATAAACAAAGAAGCTATGGAACCGGATCTAAATAGAAGAATTTATAAAGGAAAATTAACCCTACTTTGAACATTTTTTTGCTATCTTTTTATGCTCTACAAAGAAGATGAGTCTCTGGGTGGCAACAGCTCAGCTTTGGCGCCATCTCTGGCATCCCTGCTGCGTAAGCTCCACACATGGGGGTTCCCCGACTGCGACCTTCGACCCAATGACGCAAATTAGGTAGTGTCACTCACACATCACCCGTATGCACACGAGCTGTCACGGCGGCATTTCGGCCTAGATAAACAAACGCACCGCGGAAAAGGCATTCGCCATTACCCATTCATCGCGCCGCGTATGTGGCGTGGCAGCTCTGGCGGCATCAGGCGGCTCCCAAGGCCTGTGACATTGAACCAGCAAAAGGGTCACACACCTGAGTGATGGGTGTGAGCGGGCGAACGCCCCCAGGCCCCCGAAATTGCAGCTGCAAGACTGACTGGCAGTTGGACGGTGCGACGTTTTGAATGTCAGCAGTCGCATTCCGGGCGGAATAGGAATCGGAATTGCTCGCCCGTCACCGCTGCTCCACTGACTCCGGAAATAGACAATGGCATATTATTTACTCGTTTTATGCCTTTAGCTGCAACACTTGAAATAATTGGACACGCAGGTGTACGAAATTCGAGCCCAACTCAAATACAGGTCCCGCCAATAGGTCACTGAGCAGTAAGGTTGCCCTTCTTAGTGACAGTCTTTAAATTGGCTATGATTTACATTGACTTACATTGGGCTAGTCGATATACAAATGGAGATTGGAAAGTTCTAGTACAGAGATTATGGATATAGTAAAGTCTATCGAAAAGATTTTAAAAGTTTAAGACCTTAAGTTGTCATTTATTCTAGTTTTCAGAATTAATTCAAGTTTTTTACTTTGTCTTGAGCTGAGAAAACGATGTTGATGTTCAGGATCTCTGACTTGAATAAACTTCTAAGAGAGATAACCCATTATTGGGATTCCCTCCGTTTAGAAATGGATTGAAATATTATAGAAATATTGGAAAAACTCCTTCTTTTAAAGTTCAAGAAGAGAAAGAGAAGACTGGTTTTAAAACACCACTAATTTTTAACAGACTTACAGAAAATTAACAACATGAACAATGAAGGAACATTCTATCTTGAACCATAACTACAGCTTGTTCCGAATAATATGTTCTGGAATTTTCATAATGGTTCTTACCGTCCAACCGATCTTATCGCCTCCACAGAGATACTCCATCTTAATTGGCAGGTCCCCCCGATCGAAGTACATGCGGAAGAGTGTGCCGCGTCCCGGGTCATTAGCCCCGCCCAGAGCACAACCATTCAGACCCAGGCCCAAATTGAAGGTGGACATGGACTTTTGCTGGCGTCGCAGGCCTAGAAATCAGTATGCGGAAGTGGGGCGAAATCATTAGGGAAACAAACAATAAACTTAGTTGGTACACACTTTTCGGGTTGGGTATCCGGGCCCTGGCGCTGGCTGTCTTGGGTGCCGACTCATGTATGGGCCCATCGATGACAACGGTGTTCTTCTGCTGCGACTGAATGGAGAAGGGCGGCACGTAGCGGGGCCGGGAGGAGACGGCCGCCCCATGGATGCCGCTCAGCGGACGCAGTTGCGCCGGATTGGCGGACTTGGAGCGGTGCTTCAGGGAGATGGCGGTGGCATGGTAGTCATGCGTTGGACGCCTTCCCGTGGCGGTGCGTGCCGTCTGGGCCATAGTTTTGTTTTTGGTGAGCAACGCGATGTGCAGCCCCGCGAAGTGTAAACAGCGAACTGCCGAGCGCAGGAATTTTCTAGCCTGGCTCCTTCTGGTGTTGCTGTTGGGTGTCGTGTCGTTTCTATGGAGCGCGTTGCTAGGGCCCCCGGCTTAGTGACCGATAAGCCAACAGCTAATACAAATGCCGCCGCCTCCTCTGGCTCAGTCGTGCTTTTCCAGTCTCACCGCTCCTCCTACGTCCGGTCTGCGGTGACATATTAAGGTCCCAATTCCACGCAAGTCCCCGGGCCGGTTAGCCCCAAAGGCGCCGGTTATGTTGCGGTTAAGACTCCCCCTTAATTGTATTATTGTTTGCCAGCCTACCTACCCCCCCTTTAAAGATTACGCCAGGCAAATAAATTTTTTGTTTGCATTAAGCGTTTCTGGTCAGCGACCCCATTGAAGCTGGCGGATCAAAGTTCCTGGAAAACGTAGATTACTATTGACAAATTGATGTGCCACTTGTCAATCTCTCTGACTTCTGACTTGCGAGAAGAGCCCATCAATACATTCTAGAGATTTATTCAGCATATTATAATTATACCTGGGATTGGTAAGTAACTTTATATGGCTTTGAATGCAATGTAGACAGGATTTTTTATTTTATTTGACGGAATCAAACGGTACAACCTTTTTTTTTAATAAAAGTATATATGTATGTATACTTATGACTTTCTCTTCTCCCTTCTTCTTTTCGTGTAACAATTTTGTCATAGAGACAGCAGTCAACATGTAAGCCGTTACCATGTGTTAACCATTACAATACATTATATAGTTCTTATCATGATTACTTATTCAAGTTTCTTTGTGTTGTCAAATTGCTGAGCATGGTGAAAATCAATTTATATATTATAATATATAAAAGATTGACATCTGCTACAAAAAATAATAATAAATAATGCGGAAATAATATAAATAACATTGTGTTTAATCTGTGTTTTCTGACCTAATTATTTGCGAATATGGCAAGCAAATCGGGTATAAAAACAGACAATCCTTCAGAGAAATTGTACTCTATAAAAATAACAACTAAAAATTGTATAAGTTTGCAGTTAAAGAGACTTATGTTCTTATACCTGGGATAATCCATTAAATTACTTAAAATATAACTTTAATAATGATAGAAAGCAGCCATATATAAATAACTATAAGCAGATTATGCCAGGTTTACGTCCCATAAAGTTCACAAAAGCTGATTTCTTATCAAAAAGAAATATTAAAATTGCAGCGACAAAAGGGGACTTAGAAGACATTTCCATTCAAGAACTCTAAGACAAATTATGTTAACCCAAAACTATAAAAAGGGAACAAATATTTTGTATGCTTATAAATTTAAATTAAACATCGCGCCGACAATGTATCGGCCAACGCACTTACCAACACTCGGACTTTGTTTACATTTTGTATCAGAACTCGACTCTTTGCGGGTGGTGTGTTGGAAAATGAGGCAGCGCAGCTCTGCATCTTCCCAACACTGGGTGACAAGGGAATAAAGAACAAATGCGTGTGAAAAAAGGTCGCTGTAAACTGACAATTATCTTTGTGTTTTCGTGCTAATCCGAACCATCTGCGAAAAATAGTGATCGAGTCAGTGTGTGGCCGCAACGGGAGGGTAGAACGATGGCGGGTAACATGTCTTCCAGCTCGAACGGGGAGCTCAAGAAGCTGTCGGAGGAGTCGCTGCTGCAGCCACCGGAGAAGGTGTTCGACATCATGTACAAGCTGGGCGAGGGCAGCTACGGCTCGGTGTACAAGGCACTACACAAGGAGAGCAGCAGCATCGTGGCCATCAAGTTGGTGCCGGTCGAGTCCGACCTGCACGAGATCATCAAGGAGATATCCATTATGCAACAGTGCGACTCGCCGTACGTGGTGCGCTACTACGGCTCCTACTTCAAGCAGTACGACCTGTGGATCTGCATGGAGTACTGCGGGGCCGGCAGCGTCTCGGACATTATGCGGCTGCGTAAGAAGACGCTCACCGAGGACGAGATCGCCACCATCCTTTCGGACACGCTCAAAGGCCTGGTCTACCTGCACCTGCGCCGCAAGATCCACCGCGACATCAAGGCGGCCAACATCCTGCTCAACACCGAGGGCTATGCCAAGTTGGCCGACTTCGGTGTCGCCGGTCAGCTGACTGACACAATGGCCAAGCGCAACACGGTCATTGGCACGCCCTTTTGGATGGCCCCCGAGGTGATCGAGGAGATCGGTTACGACTGCGTGGCGGACATCTGGTCGCTGGGCATCACCGCCCTGGAAATGGCCGAGGGCAAGCCGCCCTACGGCGATATCCATCCCATGAGAGCCATCTTCATGATTCCTCAGAAGCCGCCGCCCTCATTCCGCGAGCCCGACCGCTGGAGCACCGAGTTCATTGATTTTGTGAGCAAATGCCTGGTCAAGGAGCCGGACGATCGGGCCACGGCCACCGAGCTGCTGGAGCACGAATTTATACGAAACGCCAAGCATCGATCCATCCTGAAGCCGATGCTGGAAGAGACCTGTGCCATTCGCGAGCAGCAGAGGGCGAACCGAAGCGCCGGCGGGGTTCTGGCCGCCAGCCAGGCCAAGAGTTTGGCCACGCAGGAGAACGGTGTGCTGCAGAACATACTGGACAACATGTTCACCGAGGACCCGGGAACGCTGGTGCCGGAGAAGTTCGGCGACTACCAGCAGAGCTCGGCATCGGATGCCACAATGATAGCGCATGCAGAGCAGGACATTGACGAGGGCACGCTGGGACCAGGCGGACTAAGGAATCTGGGCAAGGGGGCGGGTCCCACGGTTGCTGGAGCAGCGGCTGCCTCCGCAGCGTCTCCCCTGGACGTGGCAGCAGTGGATAGCGGCACCATGGTGGAACTGGAGTCCAATTTGGGTAAGATCGCCGACAGTCCAACAATCTGGGTATGGTGTTTATTACTATTTTTGATATTCAGGCACCATGGTTATCAACTCGGACTCGGACGACTCCACAACGGCCAAACGCAATGATGACCAGAAGCCGCGTAACCGCTACAGACCGCAGTTCCTGGAACACTTTGAACGTAAGAATGCGGGCGATGCTCGCGGCGATGACAAATCCATGGCCACCGAGTACTCTCCGGCGGCAGCGGAGCAGCAGCAGCAACAACAGCAGCAACAGCTGCAGGAGCAGGAGGAACAGCACTTGGCCAGCGGGGCCAACGATGTGAATAACTGGGAACACAACATGGAAATGCAGTTCCAGCAGATCTCCGCCATCAATCAGTATGGGTTGCAACAGCACCAGCAGCAGCAGCAAGTCCTCATGGCCTATCCCCTGATGAACGAACAGCTCATAGCGCTCAATAATCAGCAGAATTTGCTGCTGAGCAATGCCGCGCCATTGGGCCAGCAGGGAATACCGGCTGCGGCAGCGGCTCCGGCACAGCCGCCGCCCGCATATCAGAACCAGCACATGCACACGCAGTCGCACGCGTATGTGGAGGGCGAATTTGAGTTCCTCAAGTTCCTCACCTTCGACGATCTGAATCAGCGGCTGTGCAACATCGATCACGAGATGGAGCTGGAGATCGAGCAGCTGAACAAGAAATACAATGCCAAGCGGCAGCCCATTGTGGACGCCATGAACGCGAAGCGCAAACGCCAGCAGAATATCAATAATAATCTGATTAAGATATAGGAATATAGCAACGCAACTCACACTTTTGCAAGGCAACTAAAAATGCAATTTCAACTCACAAAAGGGTTCTTTGCTTTAGCTTGAAAGCGTGCCAAACGCTGCCCAACATATACACTTTCTGTATATTTAAGCAGTTATCCGTATTTGGAGCGAGTTCAATATAAAGGAAAGACCCAAAAAAAAACCTTAAATCACAAGAAATGAGAACACAAAAGCTTTATTGTAAAATGCAGTGAAAACAGGAATGAAATATGTGGTCAGAAGAGCAGTCGTCGTCGTCGGCAGAACCTTCCAGCACGAATCGTCAGGTATATTCTGTTTGTTACACGTTTTTGTTTTCATTACATTTGAGTTTAGTTTCCCTCTTCTATTGATCTGTTCGAATAAAATTTGTATTCTTAGCTGCCTGGCATGATCAACTGCCCAAGCCTTATCCTAATTTATAAGACTACCATTATTATTCGTTCTTCCCTCGTTAACTATTAACTGTAATAATCTCTTTGATACCCTTAGTTTTGTCGTCGTCGTCGTGCGAAAACAAAACAGATACCCGTCGTCAAGCAATAATTATAAAAATATAATAAAAAATATAAAAGAGGAAAGAAAAATTTTTATACGCATTGGAATGCATATTTTTCGAAAAGATATATATATTTCTCAAAGCAAAATGCACAGAAGCACTCACATATAAAAACATTTATATATATACCTAGTACTTTTAGCGATTATACATAATTTACATAATAAATATATAGGAATATATGAAGCAAGAATTGTATACAAAATCGATTAAAATTGCGTTTAACCTATCAGAAACTTTAAACCTATGATTATTCCTCCATCTACTCTTGTATATCCATTTCCTGAGTTGCCTGTTGAATATCCTTCAGTTGTGCCCTCAAATCTTCGGGCAAACTGTGCTCGTTCAAGGCACTTGGGTCCTCGCCATCCACGACAATCTCCTCGGGATCCGGAGCACGCGGCAGGAATTCAGCGTCAGCGAATAGCTTGCCAAATATGCACCGGGCATTGGCAATGGCAGCATCGTAATCCAGCTCGTAGGTAGGCGCATCCGTGTAGTAAATGTGCTCGCCGGCGCTGCTACTATTGGACTGGGTGGCAATGGTGAAATAGGAGCTGAATATGATTTCCGCACCTGATTGATCGAAGAGCTGGCTGGTGAAGGCAGCTAAATCGCTGGCAGGATCCTCGCTAATAGCGGGCGTGGTGAGGTGAAAGATGTCTGTGGGTAATATGGATTACACATGAGATTAATTACGAACTAACCACTCGGATACATACACAATCCCTCAGGACAGGCGCCCGTGTAATGGGACAGCTGTATCAGGATAGCCTCTCGTCCTCCTTCCGCATCCAGAAGTCGCAGTAAATTCACGCCGCCGCCGCCCTTATTAAGCTCTTCGTTGCCCAAGGGACTGGCGGACACAAACAGGCCACGTGATATGTGAGGTTTCATTTCAATGCCACTGGATACGGGAGGATAACCGGGAGCAGAGACCACATTCTTGGCACGCAAAGTTTTCCCCGCGCTGCTCAGCACGAATTCCTTTGTATTTTCGTCCAGGCCAATGTCGTCCACCGTTCGCTTCAGGCAGTAGATGCCCCCATAGACGGCGCACAAGCGGCAGAAGCACTGCGGCAGCTCCCCGCAGCCGTACATAGGAAACAAGAAGGGTGTGTTGCCGTAGCGACCGAGGCTGCCCAGAAATCGCTGCGTACGCTGCATGCCTTCTTCAAAGCTGGTGTTGGGGCCACACATGGCGATCGCCTGCATAACGCACGAAGAGATCTTCTCGGTCACCCGCTGTGCCTGCAGGTACTCCAGGAAGGTGCGGCCGCGGAAGGCCAGCGAGTCCTCATTGCACTTATCCTCGCCGTAGTCGTTGCAAGCGGTAAGGAACTTCATCAGCAGCCGCTTCTCCACAATGGTCAGCGTTTTTGTGTTGAAAACATCGCTGCGGGAACAGGGCACTGACACGATCTCACCATTGTGCCGCATGCACACGTGGTCCACGGCTCGAAACTCTGCGTAGCGACAGATGTTCGACTTGATGAGCAGCCGCACCAGCTCCCCAGAGGCGTACAGGATGCGCGGGCAGAGGTCCAGACTGAAGCGTCGCGATTTAGCCAGCACGGTTTCACGGTTCCACTCCGGTTCCGCCTGAACTTCCATGGCTTCCGTCTTGGGTTCCTTCTCCGAGCTGTGCCAGGTGTAACTGCAATTTCGCAATGTTGAGTGGGCTCCGCACTCCTTACTCAGGCGGTCACACAGGCCGTCGATGGTGAAAGAGCCCCACACGTCGCCGTAGTACTCATTGTGGTCGAGGTGCAGCACTGACTTTCCCACTCTGCTGGCCGCAGCAGCGATGCAGGACTCGATGAAACCTGAAAAGGGCGTCCCTCGCATGAGTCATCGAGAGATCGGAGTGGAGTTAACAGCCCAGCGATTACCTGTGCCAATGACCACCAGGTCAAACTGATCCGGCAAATCATCCGACATCTTCGAGGCGGGGTTTGCAAACGATTTATTCAATATTTACGAGGAAATTGATTTATTTGTGAATTTGTTGCGAATCTACGCACAAACAGCTGGTTAGAGATGTGAAAATAACAGTGTCGTCACCAGTGAAAAAACAGCTGTCTACAGTGTTGGTTAAGGTTTAAATACTTTGCCTTAAGTTGAACTTTGAATTTTTTAAATAACGAATAAATAATTTAATGTATATTTTTATTTTGTAAGGCAACCAAAACATAATAACTATTTCTTTAATAAATTGATTGTGAATTACAATTAAGGTCCGGAAACCAGCTTTTATGTGCAGAAATCAACAGGTGCATAAAAGCACACACGCACACCTTTAGAGATGCGCCTGTAGTTGTGGTCACTGCTGCCATGGAAACGGAAAACTCGTAAACAAAACCCGGAAAATTGCAGATCGCAGAATGTGTTCTGTAGAAAGGTAGAAATAAGTCAATCTCGAAGTGTAAAACATGTCCTTTGAGAAGATATTGTACAAATATGACGAACCGCACGGAATCGGCGACGTCTACTTCATTTGGCAGAAGGCTCTGCTGGCCACCACAGGTACCGATGGCTCCGTGGCCCTGTACAACCGCCAGGGGCAGCTGGTGCAGCGCATCATTCTGGCAGGGTAAGGTGGAATCGTTCCAGAAAAGGGCTTCTTATAATGAATGATAATCCCTTCCAGGCTGTGTTCGGGGTTCGCATGGGATCAGGAGGGAGACCTGCTGGGCATTATCACCAGCGGCTCGCCAAACATCACTCTGTGGGACTACACCAGCCAGGAGAAAGTCACCGTTGAGACTGGCCTGCGCGATCCTCTCACCTGCATCCTTTGGTCCAAGCAGCAGCAACTCCTGGCCGTGGGCACGGGTCGAGGCAATCTGGCAATCTATAACCACGGCAGCGGAAAGCGACCCACTCCGGTGCTGGGCAAGCACAGCAAGCGAATCACCTGCGGCGCCTGGTCCGCCCAAAACCTACTCGCTCTGGGATCGGAGGACAAGAGCTTCTCGCTGAGCAATGAGGATGGGGACACGGTGCGAGTGGTTCAGCTGCGCGATGCCCCCACCGACATGTACTTTGCGGAAATGGCCAACGACGACCGCATTGCCGGCGACAATGCTATCAGCATGATCATCGGCAAGCGGACGCTGTTCCTTTACTATCTGCCAGAGCCGGAGAATCCCACGGAGCTGGGTTTCCAGAGCCGCTACGGGTCGTTGATGCAGCACAAATGGTTTGGCGACGGTTACATCCTGCTCGGCTTCTCCAACGGCCATGTGGTAGCTATTTCCACCCATCCCAAGGACGTGGGCCAGGAGCTGTGGCAGGTGAAGAATCACAAGGACACCTTGACGGGATTGGCCTACTGCCCCACCCTGGATATTGTAGCTTCATGCGGGGATGACAGGTGAGGCGAGAAAAAATCTTAATGCCTCTGTTTCTTACTCTTACTCTTCTCCTATTTCAAGCAGCATCAAGATTCACTCGATCACAAATCTCCAGGAAACGGAGCGCATCATCACAGTGCCGGATCATGCTGGCGTCCAAATGATCGACTGGTCACCTGATGGGCAGCTACTGGCCGTGACCACCAACAGCGGGACCGTCTACATCTATGTGACCAAGCTACCGCATCTATTCGCCGTGTCCGCTCCTCGGATTGTGCTGCTCAGCAGTCTGGCCGAGGTTTCCATCTATGTGTACGCGCCAGACAAGTCCAAGTCGCTGCCCTTCCGTCTGCCGCTGGAGGGAGAGCCCACCTTTATGGCTGTGGGTCCGTATAACTTTGCGGCAGGCATCGACAAGCACGTCTGGTTCTATGATCTCGGCAAGAGTCTGGGCGACGAGCCTCGACCGCTGAATGAGCGAGACTTCCCCAGAACAATTGAACACATGAGGCTGAATGCAGACTACTGTGCCGCCCTCTGCCCGCCCCAGTTGATTCTACAGGCAATTACCACTGACAATCCGAACTGCAAGGACAAGCTGCAGGCCGTGTTTCCCAACGCCCTGCCCAACATGCCCAGCGATGCGGTGATCACATGTTTCACCCTCAGCCAGGAAATGCTCATCTTTGCCACCGATGTGAGTCTGCCTTGCAAATGGATATGTGTTCAGATCTTCATTTTCTGTTTCTATTCCAGATCGGTCACCTGGTCTTCTATTCGCTGGAAAAGTGGGACAGCTGCACAATCTATCGTCACAGCATGGGCATCCGGCAGCTCTTCATGGACATCGAAGGCACCAAGACCATCTTCATCGACGAACATTCCCAGGGCTATGTGTTCCTGCCCGCCGTCGAGGAGGCCCTGCTCATACCCGAGATGCCAAAGCAGTGCCTAGGCTGTCTGTGGGATCTTACGCAGCCAAACATTTTCATTAGCTACGATGCGAGAATCGTTAACACCCATGTCCTTGTGCGTCATTCTGTGCAGGGGACGCACACCTTGAAGGTGGGAGAATCCAAGCTAAATCCGGGACAGTTCCCGTTGCTGCTTTGCGGTGGCGAGATGGCGCTGCACGTGGATGGCGGGCAGTATGCAACCCAGTCTCTCAGCACTCATGTGGTGAATCCCAGCAACAGTCAGTCAGCAAACCTACAGGTGCTCCTACGTCTGAGGAACTATGACGAAGCCTACAAGCTGTGCAAGCAGATGAACTTGAGCAGCGCCTGGCGGGAGTTTGGAGAGCAGGCTATTGCAGATCTGGAGCCGGATATCGGTAAGACTTGTGTTCCTTTTTATTTCCGATTTTCAATTCAATCTTCTAGCGATACGAGCCTACCGCCAGTTGGGTGAAGCGGCTCTGGTTAATGCCCTGTCGGAGTTGCGCTACGTCGAGGACTTGGACATGCTTATCGGTTGCTGCTGCATGCTCTTGGCCCACTACGACCAGGCCAAGGAGCACATGCTTAAGGGAGTTTATACCAGGGCCGCCTTGGAGCTGTCTCGCGACCTGCTACAGTGGGATCAGGCGCTGCTTCTGGCTCACAAACACGATCCCCAAGAGGTGCCCTACATAGCCAGGGAATATGCCCAGCAATTGGAATTCACGTAGGCCAAGCTGCTTATTATATTTAGTCCTAGTTTCTAATGCTCTCCTCTTATTCAGTGGCAACTATGCGGATGCCCTGTATCACTACGAGAAGGGCTACAAGGAGGACCTGATCAACAGCAAGGACACCGAGCAGGCAGCCACAATGGAAAGCTCCCCGGAGTACGAGGAGCATGTGCGTCTCTGCAAAATGGGCATTGCCAGGACCTCTATTAGAGCAGGCGACTTCAGGCGGGGAGTGAGTAATAGTCACCCAAAAAACACTATCAAAATAATTCCAAAATTCCTTTTTTTAGATTCAATATGCCGTGGAGCTGGAGGACAAGCAGCTGCTGTTCGATTGCGCTGAGTTGCTGGCCACCGTTGGCCACCTGACCGAGGCTGCAGGTCTGTATGAACGCGGTGGCTTCTATGATGAGGCCTGCGGCCACTACATTGCGCTGAAGATGTGGAACAAGGCCAACAATGTGCTGCCCAAGGTGAAGAGCACCAAACTGCATGCGGCCTATGCCAAAGCCAAGGAGAACGATGGCCACTTCGAGGAAGCCATACGAAGCTATCGCGTGGCCGGGGACTTGGATGCCTGTGTCCGAATCTACCTGGACCACCTTTGTGATCCCCACTCGGCTTCTGAAATCGTACTCGAGTCGCGCTCAATGGATTCGGCCAAGCTGCTGGCCAAGTTCTACCAGAAGATCGGCGACGTAGAGCAAGCTCTGCAGTTCCTCGTCATCTGCGGCTGCGTGGAGGAGGCCTTCGCCCTGGCTCAGCGGCACAACAAGCTGCGCCGCCATGGCGAGCTGCTGGAGCGATATGAGAACGCCAAGTCCTCTGACTACCTAGCGCTGGCCCATTACTTCGAGGGTGAAAAGTACACTCTGCTGGCGGGAAAGTATTATTTCCTGGCTAGGGAGTTTACCAAGGCATTGAGGTTTCTGCTGAAGGCTTCGGCCTTTAACAACGAGGAGCAGGTCTCCCTTTCCTTGGCCATTGATTGTGTGGCCACGTCTAACAACGAGCAACTGGCCTCTCAGCTCATCGAGTTTCTGCTGGGCGAAGTGGATGGAGTGCCAAAGGACCCGCGGTACCTGTTTCGTCTGTATATGGCCCGGAAGCACTACAAGGATGCAGCCAAGACGGCTGTTATTATTGCAAACCAGGAGCAGCTCGCTGGAAACTACAAATCAGCCAGGGATCTGCTGTACTCCATGTACCAGGAGCTGCGGCGGAACAATTTGTCGGTAACGGCTGAGATGCGCCACCAATTCATCCTGCTGCACCGCTACACCCTGGTGAGGATTCACGTTAAGCTGGGCAATCATCTGCTGGCTGCCAAGCTGCTCGTCCAGGTTGCCGCATGCATCTCACAGTTTCCAGAGCGTAAGAACTGTTTTTGAATGAGCTTTACATTACGGTAATTAATTATGTACCACCTGCAGATATCATTCCCATCCTGACCTCCACGGTGATCGAGTGTCATCGAGCTGGTCTCAAGAAGTCAGCCTTCACCTATGCCTCCACACTGATGCGTCCAGACTACAGAAACCAACTGGATCCCCGCTATTCGAAGAAGATCGAGTCAATTGTTCGCAAAGCTCCCAAGGGCATCAAACAGCTAAGGGATGAGATCGACGACGAGACCATGGAGTGTCCCATATGCGACTCCAACCTGGCCAACATGGAGGTGACCTGCTACAGCTGCAAGACCACGCTGCCCATCTGCATTGCCACGGGTCAGCACATTATCAAGCAGCTCATGACCTCCTGTCCGCAGTGCGACTTTCTCTGCTTCCGCGCTGAGATGGAAAAGTAAGCTCATAGATCAAAACATTTAAAAGCAAAGTTAACTATATTTACATTTACTACCTTACAGCATTCTGTCGGAGAATGGCGAGTGCCCCATGTGCGGCGAGCAGGTGGCGCCGGAGCAACTCCTGGATGTGGAGGACATTAGACCTTACATTCTGGCCGCCTCTTAAAATCAAATAATTAAAGGACTGAAGCAAACGAATAGACTGCACATAATCACACAACACCAAAAAATAGATTTATATTTATAAGTTGCAAGGCACAAAATACACTTGATATATCACGAAAGAAAGATTTGTTGGTTTTTCAGATTAATAATTATAATGAAAAGAAAATACAAGAGGGGAAAGATTTATATGACTATATGTCCAGCCCCTTTTAACATTTGAAAAAGGTTTTTTTATCATAACTTTGCTTAAACTCAACGGATTTCGGAGTGGTTTGGTTTTTTTTCTTGGTTTTTCAAGGAGAACTTTTCTGCATTTAAAACTCGATTTCTAATTTTTGGCAAACTTTTTACAATTTTGACGATGTAACCCCTTTCATTTTTTATAAAAAAAAACGGCTCAAAAATCGAGAACTTTTTCACTGTTTTTTATCGTAACTTTGCTTAAACTCAACGGATTCCGGAGTGGTTTGGTTTTTTCTTCTTTGGTTTTCAAGAGAACATTTCTGCATTCAAAACTCGATTTATAATTTTTGGCCAATTTTTTACAATTTTGACGATGTAACCCCTTTCATTTTTTATAAAAAAAAATCGGCTCAAAAATCGAGAACTTTTGCAGGGGTTTTTTGATCGTAACTTTGCTTAAACTCAACGGATTTCAGTATGGTTTGGTTTTTTCTTCTTGGTTTGTATAGCTGAACATTTCTGCATTCAAAACTCGATTTCTAATTTTTGGCCAATTTTTTACAATTTTGACGATGTAACCCCTTTCATTTTTTATAAAAAAAAACGGCTCAAAAATCGAGAACTTTTGAAGTGGTTTTTTGATCGTATCTTTGCTTAAACTCAACGGATTTCAGTCTGGTTTGGTTTTTTCTTCTTGGTTTTTATAGCTGAACATTTCTACATTCAAAACTCGATTTCTAATTTTTGGCCAATTTTTTACAATTTTGACGAAACTTCGGTGTGCCGAAGTTAGCTTGATTTCATATTATATGATAATTTAAGAAAAATAACTTTTTTTTGCTATTAGTATCTTGTTTTTGTGAGTGAAATTTATTTTTAACTTAAATTTTCAGTAAATTAGTACTTCCCTTATTTAAATTTTTAAATGAAAATAACTCTTGTTCCACAAATTATGGTATTTGTTTGGTATTTTTCGGAAAGCTTTAAGCTCTTCCTAAATAGTCCTAACGCGTTTTTTTTGATTACCGACAACACGGCTTGGTTATTAGTCAGAATTTCTCCAGATCAATATTAATTCTAACACCCGGTTGTTACTGGTGAAATTTGACAAGCAATCTCTCCTCAGCCAAGTGACATTTCCAAAGAAACGCATAATGGCGCTGATAACTGAGCCTGGTAAATCGGATTTCATCGTTGCAAATGTGTCCAATTCGCACAATGACGCTGTCGCCTTCCAAGTGAAGTTCGCCAAGGATCTAACAGTGGCTCAACTAAAGGTATGTGGACTGCTGAGTGAACATATGGTGACTAATTAAAGAACATATTCCCCTAGAGCAAGCTGGAGATACTGACGGGCGGTTGTGCCGGCACCATGAAGGTGGAGGTCTACAAAGGTGACACCTGCTTATCCACGCTGGACAACAACGACGCCCTGCTGGGTTACTATGCCTACAGCGATGGCCTCCGCCTGCACGTCATCGACAGCTTTGCGAGCTTCTGTTTTGACAGTGCTCCCGTTGAGAAGTTCGAACTGTCCAAGGATCAGTACGAGCAGCGGACCGATTCCGTACGCAATTACCTCAAACAGAACCGCCTGGGCAAGTACAACGAGGAGGAGATGCAGCAGGCAGAGGAGAAGCGGCGCCTCCAGGCAGAGGAGGTGCAAAAGAGGGCAGAACTGTGCGTCATTGGCGGCAGATGCGAGGTGAGCTAGTGAGCTTTCAGCTTGATAGTGAGACTAAGTCCCCACTTTTTCTTTCAGGTCACAGTACCGGGCAATCCCACGCGACGTGGAAGCATCAGATACAATGGCCAATTGGAGGGGAAAAATGGCCATTTCATTGGAATAGAATACGATGAGCCACTGGGCAAGAACAATGGAAGGTAACTAATTAAATTACTAGTTAACTAGCATCAATCCTAAATCGAAGTCTTATTCTTTGGGCCTTGCAAAACTGCCAAATTTAATTTAGTCTATGTATGTTAAATTATGAAGTTTCACAAATATCTAGGTGTCTTTGCTATCTTTAGAAATTACCAAACCCAATCTAAAATATTATTTACTCTTACAGTGTCGCTGGCAAGGCATACTTCAGCTGTGCCCCCAATTACGGTGGCTTTGTGTCGCCATTATCCGTGACGGTTGGCGATTTCCCACCGGAAGACTTCAACCTCGATGATGAGCTCTGAGAGTTTCCAGCACATCACCACACCAACTGGGTCACAACAACTTCTTCTCGCATCGCACATGCCACTCTAACCAAAAGACTTACCGACCGACCGGCAGGCACTTAAATTATTTGTACGCAAGAAACGAACACTAATTATAGTTATGCCATTTTGTATTTATTAATTAAAACATCTATGTATGTATGTATATCAGATATTCTTACAACATGATTATTCGTAAATTCTATAATCGGCTTTATCCTTTTATTTCAGATTTAGTGGTGTTATCAATCATTCAATCATACGCTTTTGTTTTACATCAACTTAACCGTTGGAAAAAGGGGAAATAAATACCAGAAATGAGAATAAAACTATCTTATATTGTGCTGTATGGATCTGGGCGTGCCAAAACATACATTTCACTGGCCGAAAACAAACAAAAAAATAACATGAAAGACGTGTGGTTTTAGCACAGAGATAGATGTGCATTTTGGGGACGGGGTAGTGGGTTCAGCGCTCTACTTGAGGATATCTTTCGGCGTACATATATATGTATTTCAATAAGCTGCGTGCTTTTTATATTCATTATGCATGTATTATATACTTATGTGTGGTTTATGCGTGTTCCGTTCTGCCTGCCTAGTCTAGTAATTATTAATAAGTTTCAATTAGCTGTCATTTAACAACAACAAATATGTATATATAAAACGATGCATGCTTTTCTCGAAGGTTACATAAGAATTACAGAAATGCGTTACAATCATGATGAAGACAACGTGATGTGCAACTATATGTATATATGTTTGGTATCTATATAGACTGTTTTTTTCATTTTCTGTTTTTTTTTTTGAGCCTCCACAACTTGGATAAATGGTCGTCTTTTTTCTACATCTCACTTGAGATCGTTGATCGTCGCTCCCGTTCAACATTTACCCATTTACTTTACTTTCGTAACATCAACTGCATCTGCATCTCCTTCGTAAATATCTGCTTCACAACGGCTCGTCTTTTTCTCGGGGCTAAGTTGAACTTAGTGGAAACTAGGTAACAATTGGCCACAATTGCATCTGAGCTTGCATGTTTCGAAATTAATTGTAAACTTGTAGCCCTAACAGAGTAATATACATACATTTGTTGTGTCTCTGTGTTGAGTGTGTGGTGTTCTATGAACGGTTCAAATCGAGGGAAGTTAACCAAAATCTATTGGTATGCAAGTGTACCAACTATATACGTATTCGAGCACGAGCCTAATAATTACAATTGATGGTGTTTGTGTTGGTGTTGGTGTCTTGGGATTCAACAACACATCCCCCCACACAGTAGAAGAAGAACTTTGGCTATCATGAATATATTTTATGTTAACCATACCTCGTGCCTTCTTCTTTCTTTTTTGCTTTAAAATGAAACAACCCGAGTTTGGATATCTATGTTATATTGTGTTCTTTGATCGTTTTGTTTGTTTGCCAAGCAAAATTGTTTACTGGATATATCGGCACATAAATGCAGTTTATAGAGCGTTGATTGGTTTCTTGTTAATATATTTATTGTTATTGTTTTATTGAGTGTTGTGTGTTTCTGTCTGTTACCCCTCTGTTATTTACTTGTGTTTTCTTAGCTCTGCTCTTGCTTCCACTTTTGCTCTCACTATTGACCAATGCTCCTCTGCTGGCCCATTAACTAGTTCCCTATTAATTAACGTATGTAAATATGTGCGTATCTATGTGGGTGCTAATGCATGTCAGTGTGGATAGATAGAGGAGGAGTTTGTCTGCGCTTGATTGTTATGTGTGTAGTTATATATATTCAATACGTTTCATCTACAGAGAGAGAGATGCTAACATTCATTATTCTTGAGATTCCAGCAAGGATTCGTACAAACAGCCCCACCATTCAACTTGTTTTCCATGCCACGCGGCCATGTTCCATTACATTAGAGAGTTGTGGTGCGTAGCATGGCAATCTTTCCTTCCGGCTTGCTGTTGCTTGGTTTGTCCTTATCCGTTCCTGCCGTTTCCTGCTGCTCCTTTTCCTTTCTCCCAGACGCACCCCCCTTTTTGTCCCCGTCGCCTTGCCTGGTCGACGTCAATTTACGCACAATTAAACTCCCGGTGTGCTTGATGTTTCGCTTCAAACGATTGCCGCCGCCATCGCCTTTGCTCTTGTGTCCACTGGCACCAGCACCATCTCCATCTCCACCGCCCTTGTCACTCCTCTTATTATCCGCGATCTCGGCGGCCTCCTCTTCCAGAATCGGATTAATTGGATTAAAGTCAGCTTGGTACAGGGGTACATCAATCGAGTGACCAGGCTGGGTGTCAATCACCTGAAGGTCTTGCACCTCTTCACTGGACTGCAAGTTCTCCTTGGAACTAAACGGTGAATACATTTGAAACGCCGACAGCAACGAGTTGGATTTCTTTTGATCTTCGCTGCCGCCCGTGGACAGTCTGCTTTTCTTGCGCCGCTGGGAGCCCCCCTGCTGGCTGGTTAACGAGCGGCACAGCAGCGAGAGCTCCGACAGCCGGGAGGTGCTGTCATTGCTGGCTCTCCGACAGTTGGCGGCGGCGGTGGAGATGTTGTCGGGCGGCTCGGTGGCCCCCGAGGCGGCGGCGGCGGCGGCATTCCCCTCGTTGTTCGTTTGGTTAAGTCACAGCCGGAGGTCAAAAGCAATGCGAGACGCAATGTTCTTGAAGCCAATGCTGGTGCCTGTTTAGTTAAAAAGAAATATCTTTGTTATCAAATCGATTCGCTTTAAATAAACCAGGATTCAGTTACCGGAAATTCGCTTGAATCGAACTCCATTCAGGGAAAGGCGTGGCAGCTTGCACACCTCGATTTCCCACTGCACCAGGGAGTCGGTATTGGGATCCCCATGTACGCACCAGAGGACAAAGCTAGAAAGGATGGATTACAGATTTATTATACATAAATGATCAACTGACAAGTCGTTTATGTGACTAACCGCTCGCGCTGTTCATAGTCGCAGTTGTTTTGATCCAGCACTTCCCGGATCTTTTGCATTATCTGATCTGGCATCAGCGGCGAAGTGGTCTTCATGGACCAGGTAAAACGCAATACTCGAGGTTTCGCCTGCTCTTCTGTGGTTGTCTGACTGCAAATATATGTATAAGCATTTTATAATAACGACAGTTGAGCGTGCTATCCAATTAACACTTTCACTTCAGTTAACTGCATTTGGTTTTAGAAAATTAGTTCCATAAATATTTTGCTGTAGACTTTTAGCTGATAATGAAGAATTTGAAAATTGTATTGAACTTGCAATTAATAGCTAACCTTTTTAGCTGTCCTTAAAATAGGTCTCCTTTAAGAACCTTTACCATAGCCAGAAACTAACCTTTCACATGCTCTTTTAAGCCTTTCCTCATACATGACAATTTGTTCATTTAATTAGTGATATTTACTAACTTCTTTGACGGTTGTAAATGATGGTGTGTGCGAGTTTCAAGCTTGTTAACTTGCCTAAGTTAGTTCATATTAATGTGTTAAGGATTTGGACTAAATATTTGTTAAGCCTTAAAGATAAATTATAGGCCTTTTCGGCGCATCTTTAATGTTAATGTCGCTCAAAATATTAAAACTCTCTAAACGGTTATTAAAAAGAGCTTCACAAAAAAGGTTGAACTGAAAAAAGCAATCATAGACCGAAACAAAGAGAAATATAAAGCAAAGAGCAAAAGCACAAAAAAAAATGTTTAGGAACCTTGACACTTGAACTATAAAAGCAAAAACATGAATCTATTTATTTAGTTAAGCTTTAAAGAAGTTCCTGGAAAATTCTCAGCTTTATAAAATCTACCAAAGCGGAGAAATTGTTCTACAAATAAATTCTTTCAATATTCGAAACTGTTCGAGACTCCCAGAAGTATTTTCTCAAATAGAATTATGAATAAATGTAATAAAATTGAAATGCGTATGGTGGGGTTTTCATTTGCTCACAAATGTTTCACATCATTTATTATTATGGTTTTATTAAATTATCAATTGTTTTATATTTATGCGTTATTTCTTTGAAACTTAATATGTATAGATAACTACTGATCGAGCCACTGAAGGCGGCGGCCGATGATAACACGATCTCTATAGATACATCAGCTGTACAAATAAAATGGTCACATGCACTATAGTGGTAGGTAATACATTGTTATATTCCTTGGATTTAAGTTTAATTTGTTTTTTGTTTAGTGACTACGTGGTATTTTACTTAAATACTAGGTACACGCTCGCTGCACGTCTGGCATTTATAGCGCCTCATAAAGTTCAGCATCTGCGTACAGTGGTTGTGTGATTTTTATGATTTGCAAGATCTTTAGTTGGCTGGCTGGCTGGCTGCTTGGTTGGTTTGTTGTTGGTTGGTTGGTTGGTTGGTTGGTTGGTTGGTTGATTTGATTGATTGATTGGTTGGTTTGTTGATTGTATGATCCACGGATACAATTTTTAAAAAAATCAAGCTCATAGAGGAGAATACAAATACAGATCCATACATACGATACATACATACACATATAAATACAAAGATCGCTAAATAAAGTTCAAGATCATCGTTACAAAATTAGCAACTTCTTTTGGTGTTTTCTATATTGTGTAGTGTGAGTGTGTGTGTTCACTATAAGATAATGAATGATGTAGGCAAAAACACCACGCACTTTACACTTAACACTTTACACTTCAGTTGAGTTAGGCTTAAGTTAGATTTACTCTTAGCAGTTTCTCTCACGCTCACTTCGCTCAGTGAGATATGGTTTTGTTTTATTTTATTCATTAACTAAATTGCGATACGCATTTAACGTAAATATATATAGATGTATATATATTTAGGTAGTACTCGTAGGTGTAATTTTTAGTAGTAATTGTAATCCATAATCGTGACAGTGACACAGCGATAGTGGTCGGGATTTCTTTCTGATTATTGCGTTTTCTTATTTCATTTTCTCTTTATTTGTTTGCTTTTTTCGGTTTCGGTATCGTTTCGCTTTATTTTATATATATATTTACGCTATTTTATATTTTATATTGCCATTTGCTGGTCGGTCGGTCGCTCCTCGCATCGTTTTACAAACAATGAAAACAAAGGTTTCGTAATTTCTGTTTGTGGTTGCTTTACTTTTAAATATATATATATATATGTATATGTATCTTTAATTTATATAAATTTATAATGTATAATTAGTTAATAATTGTAATAAAACATAGGCGCATTTGTGAAAATTTCAATTAACGCAACGGAACTCAACGTTGTCGGTGTTCATTTGAAGGGGTTCGAATCGAAACCGGGGGATCGGGATCGGAATCGGGATCGTGATCGTGATCGGTATCGGAATGGGAATCGAAAGCGATATCGATCGGATCGGTAACCATATCGTATCATATCCCGATGCGATCCAATCGGAATTCGATCATATCTGTGTGTCTCTGTCTCTGTTCATATCTGAACCTCTCTCCGTCACGCGCGTTTACTCTAGGGGAATCGTTTGTTTCAGTTTCAGTTTCAGTTTTAGAACTATTAACAAGAAGTAGTTAATGCTTGTTTTGTTAATTACTGGTTTGGCCTAAAATTAAAGAAAAAATTTTAAACAAATTATTCACGGCTGGAAAAAATATTAATAATGGGTGAAAAACAAATACCAGAAATGAAACCAAAGAAGACAGATAAGAATAAAATGGAATAATGGTGGTAAGAGTTTCATCATCATCATCATTTTTCATGTTTCTTCATAGAAAAAGAAAAGTAAACGCAATTGTTCTTCAAACTGATAATAATAATTAACATGTGTGTCCATCTTTCACACATTCTCTTTTATATTCATATCCAATTAGCATTATTATTGTAATTAAACAAATGAAATAGAGAGACAAGAACAAAAGAGAGCCTTCCTAGCGTGTGGTGATAATATATAATAATAATGGAAGTACACACATAGTTGTACAAAGCAAAAGTGGATATACAGGATTAGAAAACTACGTAATATTTATATATATAGATAATATATGTACGAGAGTATTTGTCAACAAAATCAATCAATCAAGGAATAAAACGAACTAAAGGTGTGACGGAGATTGAGAGCGTAGAGAGGAAGCGACAGACGTTGTTGGCCCCTTGTTTTTCTTATTTATTTCGTTTTTGTTACTGTTGTGTGGCCAATCTCAGATTATGGATTCACGTAGTCACATATGTAGGTATGTATGTATCGTTTTGCATTTTTCATTATTTCTTTTTCCTTTTTTTCAATTTTGCACCTGAATCAGAGTCGGATTTGCAAGCCGAGAGTATTGCTTGCGACCAATATGTGGTTAGGTGGTTAGAGAGTTCCGTGTTATTTCGTTTATATTAATTTAGCATTCGATTCGATGACACTGACACTTTTGATTCAACATCAACAACAACCACAACTTGTTATCATCCCGACCGAATAGCCAGTTAGCCATTTTTATTCATTGGTTGGTTCTACGGGCTGAGCGCCACATTCGGAATGGAATATATGTACATATGTATGTGGTATGGCACGTAAGCTAACTAAATATTGGATTAGGAATATGTTTTAGCAAATGCGAGCGAGCATCTAAACTAAACCGACCGAACCGGCATATGCACGGGAACCCAATCGAACCACCCAAACACCACCAATTTAGGGGTACAATAGTGAGTGCATCGGACCGATGTGAGGTGCATATGCCTGTTCGAGTCCGTTCTTAAGCAAAAGGGTCCTCTGGGTGTGCGTATGAGTGTGTTTTTTGTGGTATATACATAGAGAGTACATACTTCTTTCCTTCTGAAAGTCTTTCAGTTCAAAAAAACGAGGATAAAGAACAAAAACAAGAAAGAACAGAAAAGAAACTCCATATACAAAACATGTGCATATCATTAGTGGAAGATATGTAGTATCAACTGAACTCAATTGTTCGCAGAAAATAAAAAAGAGGTAACCATTAATAGTAAAAGTCACGCCCAATCACACTTTTCTTTAATCCGTCATGCAATCGAATGCTATATGCCTTTTAATTGATCCCCTTGGGGGAGGACTACACTTTGGGTTAATGGTAACGCGTTGAATAAACTTTTGCAGTGGCACAGCATAGTAATGTCGGTTAATAGGTATAAAAGCTCTTAGGGGGTTTCAGCTGGCTATATATTAAATATGTATTCTTCATCATCTGCCTCTCTGTCTCTCTCAATGTCTCTCGCGCCATTGCTAACGTAGTGCAGAGTTCCATTATTTAAACAAATGTGATACTGGTGAGAGGGTGATGGACCAAAGAAACTTTTTTTAATTGCATGAAAGTCACGACATTGACATTAAGTATTGATTATATAACCAAACAGAAGAAATCGCACACAAAACTATAGTGCATACAAATATGGTAAAGCTCTCTTTAAAGAGGCAATCAACTACAGTGCGTTTATAGTATTTTAACAAGCTTTTAATTTCTTGGAATTTCGCATATTATTAACCGAATTTAGCATTATACTGACGCCATTCTCTACTACATTTCCTCCCCAACTATTCTGGCTTTTCCTCCGCTAACTGTTCAGGTGCCTGTATCTCATCCGCGCCAAATGATCCTGTTCGCTATCCCTCCGCCTCACAACTAAGCTAAAAGAAATGTCTACCTGGGAGTCTCTAGTTAAAGTTCTTTTAGTAATTTGAAAACTCTGCATATCCAACGAGTCTTTTGGACTATTTAATTGAATATTTTTCAAATTTAATTATGTGCATCGATGGGCATGGCTTTGTAATGCGCTTTGGTAGCGATAACTTTGAGTTGCTGGCTTGAGTGATTTTTTACGGACATTCTGCAGACAACTTGGTACAAAACATAACACATGAGCATACAATACATACGTGTATGTATGTGCGGCAGATATGCAGTAAAATTAAATCAAAACTATGAAACATAAAATGTGATAATCGAGAAAAAAACAAACAATAACGAAAAACAAATTAAAAGAAACGGAAAATAATTAAATTAAATTAAAAAGTATAAAAACAAAGAGAACAAAATGGTGTAAGGAAAATAATAAACGCAAAAATAACGAATCGAATTGCAGTTTGCATTTGCTTTTCTTGTAATATTCCATTAACTGAAGAAATGAATTTGGCACTTTTTTGACATTTGGTTGGGGACTACTTACCGTTTGCTAAAACGTGAGGAGAGTTTGGAGAAGAAGCTCATGCGACCCGGATGGGAGGAGTCGCCGGAGGCACCGCTTGTGCCCGAGTATTCCAACGCTGTGTTGTTTCGTGCTCTGGTTTGACCTAAGAAGGGTAATAATATCTTTGTTAGAATCGAATTGCCTATGCAGCACACTTGGTAACGTGTACACAAACACACAATCTACAAACTGATTGGGTATTTATTTTCTGTATCATTAAAGACTAGAGGACATATATTATATATATTCAAATACTATAAGAGTTTGTAAATAGTACGCCATTGATAGGCGCAAAGTGCAATGTGATATCTACCACGTCTATATGCCAGCTGTTTACTGAACTCATACTATATCCTTAGGGATCTTGAATATAATCGGTGGTTTCACAGAAATGTTAATCAGCATTTGAAAGGTATCTATATTCTTGAGCAGCATTACCAGGCGAGTCGATTAAGACATGTCCGTCAGTTCATCGTTTTAAAATTCGAGTACAATTGATTGATAAAACATGGGAATTATAGAGCAATATGATAAAAACCTTGTATTTCTATCCTTTTCACACCCACCTCAGAGATGGTTAGTGGAGTCTCAAACCGTAGTTTTGAATTAGGGAGTTCGCACAAAAGACTATTGTTTTTATTTTATATTTTAATCTCCCCTAGATTGAATTTTCAGCATACAATCATACATTTTCCATGAAACCACCTAATATTAAATAATATAATTTATAAGTAACACAGACTTGCAGCACATAAACGTAGTGATACTCTAGCCACATACTCCACAGATTACAGGTACCTCCTACTGATAATCATATTGCACTTTGTCCCATAGGCACACGCAATGATTTTGCGCTTAACGTTCTGTTGTTTCTATTTTTTATTTTTAGTAAAATCGCGATAGCTGAATGTGGACAGACAAATGTGTTGTCGGTTTTGTATCGGTTGAGCAATTTTGGTCGCTATGAATAGTTTTCCATCCGTATTTCCAAAACATACATTTATATTTACAGGCAGAACATTCGGGATCGGATCGAAGTACACGAAGTACTAGGCGACCACTGAGACAAACGTGCATGGAGAGGGTGCAGCATTAGGTCGCGGAAATCAAAAGCGATGCGATGTACGAAAACAGAAAGTAACATTCAGCTAAATGGACCGATCGAGTTGATTAAGAACTAATATCGCTTGACAAACTAAAAATTCATAATTGAGGCGCGATTGGTATGCAATATGGATGGCGGGAGAAGGGTGCAGTGCGGCGGGACACAATTGTTGGGTTGGTATCTCTAATACCGGATGCAGCATGAGGGGGATTGTTTCAAAGTTATTGAAAATATAATAATAAGTAAAAGAAACACACTCGATAACGCGGTAACATCTAACATTTATGAATGGTTTTAGCCTAGTTTCGGGCTGGTTTTGTGGGGGTTTAGTTGGGGGGGCGAGTGGGCGGACGGGTGGTGGGTTGTTGGTGTGGATAAAATTAAATTATTATTATTAAAACTAATAAAAATAAGTGAACAGAAAACTCACCAGAGTGAAAGGTTGAACGTGATGGAACATTCCTTGGAAAGTGTCTGCTTGATTTAACAGCCGATGCCATTCTAAGTCGATCGAACAGACTATATATGTACAAGAACAATACATATACACACATACGTATGGAATGGAAATCAAATCAGTTTCGAATCAGTTCGTCGGAGATAGAGAGAGAGTACATTCAAATCCAATGAATCGCATTTCGGGAAACGAATATGTTTTTATCAGTATATAAGTTTGTTGTTTGGTTTGTTTGTTTTCCATTAAATATATTGTATTTGTTTGATTTTGTTGTTTTTAGTTTTTGTTTGGTAATCAATGTGTAATCGTTCGAAAGTTCGTCACATGTTACAATGTTGATGATGGTGTTGTAATGTTGAGGAGAATATAATGAGTAATGGCAGTTGTGGTTGGGTCATCGATATCAAATCGAATTGAATCGAATTTGTTGGTTTTCGGGTTTCGAAGATTCAATATGTGTGTTACCCATGTGTTGCGTCATTTGCCAATTGGTGGTTATTTTGATAATTGTGTGTTCATATTTCGTAATTCGTTTTCAAGATCGGTTTGGGTTTTATATGCGGAATGGCGGCAGGCGGGTGTGTAGATGGTCAGAGCAGCGCGAATCAAGCATTTTGTTCGATTGATGTGACAAATTGATGACGGTAACCAAGGGTTTATGGTTTTGTTTGTATATATTGTTTTATCGATCACGTCGCAGACATAAACAAAATGAAAAGAAAAAAATAAAAATAGATCATGTAAATTTTCTTAAGAAGACAAGCACTTAAAAATAGGTTTTCTTATAAATAAAATCGGATACGACAAACTTCAACTCTTTGGTTTGGCATTTATGAACATGAGAACATATGCAAGAATGTATAGTTTATATATTGGAAAGCTCAGCATAAGATAGAAGGTTCGATCCATCGGTCTACATGAAAGCGTTCTATGTGAGATGGTTCATGCGTTCGAGCTAACCGCTCGAGATTCCACGGTTTACAAGACTATGGAGCAGTTATATATCGCTGCGGAACTGTATCTTTAATTATATTAATCTCATATCCTCGGATATTACGCTACGACACCCGGGGATCGTGGGAAAGATTAGGAGTTATTATTTTGAAAGTGTTATGCTTGTTAGTCGTACATTGGTAATCATGTTCAGAGAAATAGAGAGAGAGGTACAAAAGTTACAACAGCGGCACAGAAACAAACTATATCGAATAGAATTTGTAAAATTAGGTAGGCATTTAACGCATTAGTGAAAGTAAACCAAGTAAACACACACAATTATTATGGAGAAAATTCAATTTTACTGGCGATGGAGTCAATATAGTTTTACTGACAGAGACAGACATGCATGCATGGGGAAAACAAACAAAATGATGAGCGTTCTTATTATATTTTAGGAACTTGGATTTGTATCGCTTAGTTGCGTGACTGTTTGGACTCTTTCCAATGAGAATACGAAATAAAAAACTATTCACTGGTCGTTGAATGTAGATCCGGTGGTACTCGAAACTAACTCGAGCGTATGTATAGTAGCAATAGCTTGGCATCGCCGACAATTGAATTTCAAATGAATTACAAAATATATGCAAAAATAGGCGAACCAAATTAGGAAAATTAAACCCAAACCGTACGCTATTTGTAGTAGTAGTAGTACATACTTAAGCAATATTTAAATCTGTGTATGGAAAGGGTCGTGTTCGTCGCTTTGGGCGTTGAGACCCAAAAATGAGGTCAAAAATACAAATTGATTACAATACAGTAAGTAAATACAAGAATGCCATCAAGTTGATGGAAATCAAATGGAAATCTAGTGTTTACACTCTAGCAATAGTTGCAAGCGTTGCCATTGCAATTATTGTTCGTTGTTATTGGACACGCTCACGACCCTTGGTGTAATGAGGCACAATAAATATCTCTTAACGTAATATATTGCATTTTCACTCACCAAATTTGTTCGATTCGTTTGAATCCAAATTGAATTCATTTTTATCGTTTTTGCATTGGCATTTTGCATTTTCAAATCGGATTGTTGGGTGGTTTGTCGATTTAATATTGTTTGCAATAATTGTTGCCATATTGTTGGATTATTGTTCAGGTTTTCAATTTGCATTTTGCGATTACGTTTACGATCGAAAGGGTAGTAATAGTAGAGTAGTACAATAATTGAGCGAGCGTCGATAGGAAGACGAAGGAGGTTGGTTGTTGCAGATTCAGATTTCGTAGGTGGTTGGTGGTGGTCGTGTTATTTGTAGTTGCGGATATATAGAACGCCACAAAGAATATGGATGTACATATGTGGTAGTGTAGTAGTAGTTATCAAAATTAGACATTTTGTTTTTTGTTTGTAAACAGACAATGTTCAAATATTTGTAAAAAACATGAAAAGATAAGAAATTTACATTATTCAATTGATCAAATTGTTGTTAGGTCGTTAAGAATAACTCTTGGATAAATATATAACGATAAATACACAAAAAAAAAACGAATACGAATAGAACGAAACTAGGAAAGGCCAACAACACACTGTTAAACTAATAGTAGAGTAGAGAGAGAGCAATAAACAAATTCAAACGAGATATACCTAAAAGTACTTATAAATACAGAGGTAAAAATAGATAAATATTGGATGTTATATATATAGATCGTTAACCAGAGCTGGTAAAGGGGACTCAACCGTATTGGTAAATCGATTTCTTTCACAGAGCCCGGATAAGCAAGTGAAAAGACCTTCCTCTGTTGTGATTAAACTCAGTTGTAATCTAAGAGACATATTGCGAAACATTTGCGGGTAACCTTTTAGTTAAATGAATACCTTACAAACTCTGGCTATAACCAAAGCTAGACTCTTTAATTAAAACATAATATTATATATCTAACCAACGCAGATTAACCTACTCTCGAAGAGCTTTTTCAGTTAGCCCAGCTGTCAATATCACGCACAGCATACAAAGATTCTACATAATTAAATAAATTGCATTTTCTCCATATTTTCAAATCATTTCCAATCGAATTTTAAATAGAATTAATTAGCCTAGACAATCCATTTGGTAGTGCCTACATTTAGAGCTTAATCTATGAAATAGCGATATTTTATGAAACTACAGATGTTTTTAATGAATGTAAAAATGCTCTTTCTCTTAAAGATAATAAAAACACCAAATGACTAAGATTCTATACATCTGAGCTGAATTACTAGGCAAAAGAAACATTTCGAAGTTCTGCCGAATGGAATTACCATTATTGTGTGACTTATGGATCTCTGAAACAATGAATCATGAAGATGAGTCGTTGAAATGATTGCCGCCGAAATGCACAATAATTCGCCCAAAAACAAATAAAATGCCAGCCAATTGTTTAAAAATTATAAAGTAGAAGAAACTGAAACAAAAGCAGTGGAACTTGAAAAACAATCCGGTAATCAAAAAGTAACGAAATTTAGTTTGTTTAGTTGTTTTGCGTTTTTGGTTAAATTACTCAAGTGTATACCTCGTTCCGAGCGGGTCATTCGAGACCGAGACGCATCCGTCCGCAGAGGGGCGAGGACTCGATACAGACGCGCTTTTGGTATGGCCCTTCCCAACGGGAGCTGCCGATCCACTGCTGGAAATGTGCATGTTTCAAGTTTTGGGCCGAAAAATTGGTAGAATCGTATTCGTAAATATGGCATTGTTTTTGGTTTTAAGAGTTAAAGAGTTTTGGAGAACCCAAATGAAATCGAAATGTGAAAATAAAATGAAGTAATTTTTCGTATGTGCCAAACAGCACACGGCAACCAAAAAGAGAACTGAACTGTGCGTGACTAACTATGTATACATATATACAATATAATGTCGCTTTGTATTCCCGGGAAACCTTCAGGCGATCTCCTCTCTACATCTCTCAAATGATGGGAGTAGTGCTGCTGCTGCGTCGACTAGATGCTTTCTAACCTCAGGATCACGAACAGATCCAATTTGAGTGCAAACCAAGGCAAAGAAAAACGATAAAGGTGACAGGCTTGCGTCTCAGCTACCAACTGACTGAACAACTAAATAAGCCTCTGCCAAAACGGGAATGTGATGCAAACAATAACCGGGGATTCCGTAGAACTATAACTACATATAAGGGAAACGGGGATTCGTTTTATAACCAGCTCAACTCTCACGTACTTTGTCTCTGCAGGAATAACATTGGTTTTTTCCGTTGACGAAGTCTTTTCATACAACGTGGTGGAGCGGCGTGGAATGATGCCACTGGTGCCGCTAACTGTGCGATTGCCGTTCGTCGGATCGTACTTCGTTGCCGTTCGCGGCTTGGCGGGACTGTTCAGTGCTGCAAATTTGTAAGGGGATTAACATTTAGTCAAGTTCCGTTTTGTTCTCTAATCTGTTTTGCCCTTACTTGTGTCTGCCGTGGTGAGCATCTTTTGGGTGGCCGAAGCGGGTCTCTGATTTTGTGCGGCAAGTCGCGCTGTATTCTCTTTAATCGTAGCCGAATCGATGGTGTTCTGACGCTTAAAATTGCTGCCACTATTCAATAGGGAATATAAATTTATTACTTTTGTTTTCGTATGCTTGTAAGAATATATGTATCTTACACTGACGCTCGATCCGCCGCTGATCCTGCAGCATTGTAATTATTGCTTGGATTTACAGAACCTACGCCTCCGCCAGCCGCCGCCGCCGCAGCCACAGTTGCTGTAGCGTTTGTCGGTCCAACGCCTGTAAAAGAAATATGAAATCATTAGTATAAGATCGCATTGGCCTTCAGCATGACATTTAGCGACTGTAAAAGCTCTCCTTGCATTATTTTATCCAAACATCAAGACTTTCTTCCGTTTCGGACAACATTCTTATAGAAACGAGCAGGTTAAAAGTACGTGACCACAGATTACAACGTTTTTTGAAACAGAACTTTACGATTTGAGCTGTCAGTAAGTCCATAAAGAATAAGTTTTAAACTACAATCGATGGAGTAATGTCTTTACAGCGTTATTTTATGGACATTCACTTGGTTAGTTTCTTGTCAAAATATTAATTAACTAGAATATATTGAAACATGAAATTGAGTTAGGCTTTTCAAGTCTGACTAAGAGAGCTTCTACGGTACAAAAAATAAAGTATAGATCGTTAGCCCCAAAGTTGGGACTTACGCAATGTTTCCGCACCGGACGAGGCTCGGCGACTAGGCTTCGTGCTGGACGCCGATATGCTCCGGTGGACACCCCGATGCGTGGGACTCTGCACACTCGCACTGCCGGCATTGGCGCCTGCATCGTTGCCCGAGATGTTGCGCAGTGATAGCGACGACCCAGACCGCGATCCGTCACTTTCCGGCTGCATTTTGTTAGGGAGGAGGAGGAGAAAGACTCTTCTTTAGCACACGCTCTGGATTGTACCTTCGTTGTACTTACGTCCGTGCTCTTGCGTCCCAGCAACAAATACGTGGCAAACACGTCGTCGTAGCGCACCTGCGAGAGCGAAGCCTCGATATCCTGCCGATTGTAGCCCATCGCGACTAGAGCTTCTGAGCATCGCGATGCGGAAATAAAACAGATTAGGTGTGAGTGGTTGTAGGTGGATTTCAGGACAAACTCCGAAACAGTTTAGTACATTTAGATAGCGCATGCAAATTCATTACGGATACATATATTATGTTTTTGGCTAACAACAACAGATCGCCGATTATTTGAGTAGCCGGAATTGTGTGTACTTTCTTGGCCTTCAACTGAACAATTTGGTTACAAAACTAGGAATGATGTATTGTTTTAAGGGTGGCCATGCAGCTAGCGAAATTAAAACTATACACTGCCGTGTCAAGACCCAAACCGGATGCAATTTCCAACTATTTTTGAGCAGAACCGCGATGTCGACATGAACCGAATTGAAGTACGAAGTTTTCGCAGAGAACACAATTTATTTCTCTTATTCACAGCGTGTGCAGATACAAATGGCTATTCACCGTGGCAACAACGACTAACACATACAAAAACCAAAGAAAGTTGACAAAAAAGAAAATAAAAAATTTTAATTTTCCCTTTGGCAGGCTGTACAAGATTTAGTATGCTTTATCCGTTCTCTTGAGCCGGCAGTTGGCTATCTGCCGACGACGTCTTTTCCAGGACATTCTGTTTGATAGTTTTGCGGACAGAAAGTGAAAAAGAGAACAGAGAGGAGTTGGGGGTTAATGCGGAATGCTCTTTGCGCGGCGAGTGTTACGAGTGTTTCACTACATTCACGGGATAATTGCATACATTTTTGGGTGGCATTGGCCGTGGCGATGGCCGTGGCACCTTCCGCTCGTCGATCAGAAAATTCACCATCAACATCAAGTTGTATGCACTACGCCGAACCGAGAGCGAATTCTTGACACCGGTTTGTGACCCCGCAGCTTTGTGTGAGAATTTACAAAACGAAAAACCATGATGGTATATACATATATTTAAAGGATAACAAAACACGGGAGAGTCCCGGTCAAAGAACAACAGCAATTGACTACAAAACCAAAACAAAAGCATTTCGATAAAGAATAAAGAGTTGACACAAAATATTAGTAAGATTACATAGCAAATACAAAGGATAATAGAAACGAGGAAGCAATTGGCAGGCAGAACACTTCATTCCACACACAATTCTGTTAATAATATTAGTAATGAATTTTGTATACAGTACCCGTCTTACCTATCCTCTTGGGATCGGCTAAATCGGCCTTGGGCTCAATGTAGGGCTTGAGTTCGTCCTCCTCAAACCCCATGTTCATCCACTTGTCGCCCATGATTGTTTCCAGACTAGCACGCTTTGCGGGATTCAGTACTAAGAATTTTCGGAGCAAGTTTTCGCAGTCAGTCGACATATAGAAGGGAATTCTGCAAGAATATGTATGATAAGACTTCACCGAGGGATCAGGATATCACGGCCACTCACCTATATTTGCCTCTGAGCACACGCTCTCGCAGCTCCCTCAATGTGGAGCCGTCAAAGGGCAGGGAACCGCTCACTAACGTATACAGGATGACACCCAGAGACCACACATCAACCTCGGGTCCATCGTACTTCTTTCCCTGAAATAATTCTGGGGCCGCGTACGGTGGACTGCCACAGAACGTGTCCAGCTTGGAGCCGGGCGTGAACTCGTTTGAAAAGCCAAAGTCTGCGATTTTGATGTTTAGTTCGCTGTCAAGCAAAAGATTTTCAGCTTTTAAGTCCCTGTTTAAAGAAGAGATAAATAAAAGCATTAAGATGTAGGTCATTATTCATCAATCAGACTATCATACCTGTGTATTATTCTCTTTTGATGACAGTATTGCACAGCTGAGACAATTTGTCGAAACTTAACGCGTGCCTCCTTCTCCTTCATGCGTCCGTGTAGAACCAGATAGTCGAAAACTTCGCCACCTGACGCATACTCCATGATCAGATAAAGCGTCTTCTCCGTTTCTATTACTTGGAACAATTTAACTATGTTGGGGTGATCCAGCATCTTCATTATCCTAACCTGTAAGGGGCGGAAAATAGAATTAGCCCCATTGAAGATCAATAAATATACTATTTGATAAATACTTACCTCTCTGAAGAGTTTCTGAAGTGACCCAGGATTGAGTTGGGTCTTGTCAATTATCTTGATGGCCACCTCCTTGCCGGTGGGCAGGTGCTTAGCCAGTTTCACTTTGGCAAAGTTGCCCTTGCCAATCGTCTTGATGAGTTTGTATTTGCCAATGTGCTCCTCCGTAGCACGCCATCGCATAGGAGCACTACTCCGCATCTGCATGTTAGGCGAACCCTGCAATAATAATGCAATTGAAACATAAGTAAATACATTTTGTAAAAGTGTAATAATAACTGGTTTCCCCCAAAAAGGTCCTAATTGAAGAATAAGAAGTACGGGGGGATAAATCTCTTACGGTTCTTTCCGCTTGAAAATCTTTCATTCTTACTTATGGGCATTGTTTGAACTACTTTTAAATATGTAAATATTTATGAGAATAAGAATTTAAATTCATAAAAATGGTACTGGAATTCCGATAAAATAAAGTATAATTGTTTTATTTTATATTAAAATAAATTTCCTCCATAGATGCTTCATGTTTACCTGTGCAACATGGTTGCTGTATACATTGCTGCGGTTCGCCACCACACTGGGAGCGTGGCTACTACGATGGTGTCCCACCGGCGGCGGAACAGCAGAACCTGCCCCAGACTCAGATCCCGAACCAGGCGCCGCAGTGGATCTGTGATTCGCGGTAGCACTGGCTGAGCTTCTTGTAGAGCTGCTGGTCGCCACATGCTCCATGCGACTGGAATTATACGGCGGAATTGGCGCCACAACAGGTCGCTCCGAACGGCGCTTAGAGTTGGCTGCACTGCTGCCTGCCCCAGAAGCACCTGATCTTCCTTCTCCCGACGCCGTCGCCTGTCGGTGGGAGGATTTTTGGGCTAGCAATGCTTCGAATTGCCGCAAATTCTCCTCTCGCCTTTTGGCCGCCGAGATGGTGGTGGCCGTAACTTTGGATGGCGCCGCTCCGTCCACCACACTGTTGCTACTGCCTCCGCGACTAGTTGACCCAGAGGCAGTGGTGGAGGTGGATGTGGTGAAGGAACTCCTGACCGCCGGAGTAGGGGCGGTACCGGCTGGCCGCCACACCGCCGGCTGCTTCTCGTCCTGCATGTGCTGCTTCTGCTTAAGAGTGGCGCGCATGGCCAGCACGGTATCATTATTCTTCGTATCGGAGGCGGTGCGTGCCAGCTTGGCCTTAACGGCACTCGATCCGCTGGAAGCTGCCGCCGAGTTCTTGGAGTAGGCACCAATTGAATTGCGACCGTCGCTGCCCCGCTGAAATTCAGAGAGCATCAGCTCATTACTGTCGTCCATATCGCCGCCTCTGCGCCCTCCCAAATACTGAAAATCGTTCTCCGAGGACATGTCACTAATGCCGGGCCGCAGAAGGTTTTCCGTTTCTCCATAACGCTTGCTCTGCTTGCGCTTTATCTCCATTTTCATCACGTCCATCGAGGATTGGGAGTTTTGCTGCTGCTGTTGATGCTGCTTAAAGCTCTCCTCCACGTTGTGGATGTGCTTCTCGATGGAGCCGAGGGCGAAGGACACCCCGGCATCGTCCTCGGTGGACAGGAGGTTTCGTGGCGCCGGCAGCTTCTGTTGTCGCTCCGGGGCCCTGGGTTGCGGATGGGGCTGAAGCGTGGGAAGGGCGGACACTGCTATCCGGGGCAGCGGAGCAGCCTTTACTTCTCGTCGGCGTAGCTCCACAACGCTTTCGTCGTCGACGATTGCGAGGGACCCGAGATCCTTGGTGGCAAGATATGTTCGCTCCACTTCCGTTTCTGGCAAGATGTCGCTACTGCTGTTGTTATTATTATTATTAGTTTGGTTGCTGGCGGAACTGGGGGAGGTTGCAACGCTGAGCTTGGGCGGCGCCGGTGCCGCCCCCTTGCGGGCGGCATACAGACGGACACTCTTCCTGGTGGCATCGCCGCGATTCAAGTCCGGTGTCGTGGTGCTGCCGGTGGCCTCCATTGCTCTCCTCTCTGTCTCGCTTTCGGCTTTGGTTTCTCTCTATTTAAGCTGCTGCTCCTTTTCTGTTTTCTTTCTCTTTTGTCGTAGCACTATCTTCTTTGCGCGCGCGTGTATGTGTATTAGTGCACCAGTACTTGTTGCTCGGAGAGATCGCAACTTTTCTTTTTCTTTCTCTTTGCGCTTTTTGCTTTCTGTTTATTGTTCTTACACTGCAAGTTTAGTTTTGGGAAAATTATTGAATGGGCTTTGTGTGTGAGTCTGTGTGGCAGCTTGTTATTTCGCTTTGCAACGGACTTATTTCTTATTTGTTTTTTAGTTTTCGGAAGTACAATGCAATGCAACACTCCTACACCTTAACACACACAGCTGCGTGTGTGTTTACATTTGGCTTTCTAAATTCTCAACGGAGCTTTTGTTTGTTTTTTTATATTTTTTTTGTCTCCTAGTCGCAGTTGTTGCGCATTAAAACCTCGAAAATGAATTAAATACACAGCCAGCACAGGCAGCAGCAACTTCCATTTATATGCATGTATGCATGTGTGTTGCCTGTGCGAATGTATGCGTTATATTTACGACAACAGGCGGACAAGAGCTAATCTGTCTCCCCGGTGACACTGAAATAAACACACAGCAACGTGCGGGAGCGAGAGGGAGAGCTATACCTACACACTCCCCAAAACGGGCAAAGAGGTGTGGAGGAGGACAAGGAGAAGGGAGAGAGCAAGAGAGTCGGGCACCTACACGCACACACCTGTGCGAGGTGAGCGAGTTAGTGTATGTGCGTAAGTGTGTTTGTTTTCTCTTGCTCTCTGCTGCTGCTGCTGTTGCACAAGCCCAGCTGAGATGCTCTCGCCCGCTCTCTCGCTCCCTCTCGCACTCGTGTGTCACGCTTTTCTTGCTTTCCCCCCACCCCGGCGCTTCCCATAGCAATGCCAAGCTCTTTTTTCGTTTTTATGATTCATTTGCCTTTTCGCTATTTTCCTTTGTTGCTTTAATTACTGTCTAAATAGTTACACTGTGGCGGAGATCTACAAGTATCTGGAAATATGTACGTTCGTTAGTTTTTAACGCTTTTTTCAGTTTTTTCTTCGTCGCTGGTTCAGTGAGCAAAGCGAAAAGCTCCAATGCACACGCACACACACACCCACAGCTGGTTTCTCACACACAAACACACACGAAAGCAAATGAACTACTTTTAGACAATTGAGCCGACTTTTTCACTGCTGAAAACAGTTAGGTTATATATATTTAGAGCTGACTGTATGGGTTTTGCTTCTTTCACTTTGACTTTGACAATAAAAAAATCACATTTCGCGCAAATCCCGATTATTAAAGGTTCGTTTCGTCAGTCGCTCGCTCGGTTGGTTGGTTTGAGTTCTTTAGCCGCGCTTATCTTATCGGAGGCACGCGGCTTTCGCAACTTTTCGCACTCGCTGTATCGAATTATAGCCTGCTCCTTTGCCCTGTAACTCTGACGTAAACGACCACTACCGACTTCTGCGAAGGGAAACAACAACACACACGGAAAACACACAGAAGACACAAAATATACGGCAGCAAGCAACAGCTCAGCAGCAAAGAGCCACTTGGCCACACCAGAGCAGCACTACTAGCACCAGCAGCGGCGTCAGCAGCAGAAGCAGAAGCAACTCAGCAACTCAGCAACTGGAACTGGAGTGCCGGAGAGCGAGAGCGGACGAGTACTCCAAAGCACGGAATCAGTGGCGTTGACGTCGACTTCGACTGCGGCAGCGGCGGTAACTGAGCCGTCGGCCTTAATACACACATAGACCCACACGATCAGTGGGCAGATTTCTCTCTCTCTCCACCATTAGGGAGCACCACTACCACTAACCGCCAAGCGCCAAGTATCTGTGCATCTATCTCCCACAAAAGAGCAGCCCCATTTGGAGCGCTGATTTACGAACGAGGAGGTGTGCCAGTGTGTGTGAGTTCCACTGATATCACCTGAGCGTAACGCTGAGAAGGAACTGTGTTAACTGTGTTTGCTACCACAGATTAGCAGAGTGCGCATGTGCGCAATACACGGGCTCCCTGGATTACGCAAAGCGCTTCTTCCCCTTTATAACTGTATACTATACCGATCGGACTCATAGGTTGTTATCTCTCAAAATCAGGAAAGGAAAGCAGACAACGAATAGTTCATTCCTTCTAGTTACATCAGAAGCTTCGGCTAGGCACTTCTAGGTAACGGAAATAAAATCAAGGAAAGCAAATCTTGTAAACTTTCCTATAGAGTTAAAACCATGGAGGCTTAGAAACTAAAAAAGCTAAATTAGTTCAAGTTATAGTCATCAGATGCGTGGGTTATCTCTCAAAATCAGAAAGGCAAATACACGAAGAAAAATAAATATATAAACGAGCAAACCTTTAATTTCCCACAAAAAAGTGCCTAAAGATAACCAGGAAAGGGTTTCACACACAGAAAGAAAAAATAAAGATTTCAGTAAGCTTGATCACAAGGTTTACTTTCGTTTACGTAAACATAAGGGTCTGTGACCTATGTAGTTATTTTGAAATTTAACTGAACACTAAAAAAACCACATTTTTCTCCAGAATTTAATTGTCAATGATTAATGAAAACGGGAACGCTTAGTATTTACACCAAAGTAAAACCAAAAAAATACTAATTTCGACATTGCTAATCGTAAGAACAACATTTGGACGGCAACGAAAGTTTAAAAGAATTTGCATTCTCTTCCTAATAGATGTGTCATCAGATGGAAAACAAGTTTTTCTATAAAGAATAACCCGTCGTTTATCTTGTTTATTTGCAATTAGTCCAGTAAATGAATTCTACGTCCGGATGAAAAGGGAACTTAGCTATGCGTGTATGTGAATATACAAGAATCTTGTAAATAAAACAGAAAGCTAAAACTGTGATGCAACAGAACCCAAGTCATATTATATAACAATTGCATATGAGTAAACAAATATAGTGGCAAACCGGGAAACTATTCCTTTTCTATTAAATAACAGAACATTTTTAATACGCGTATTGGATCTTTCTGTATTCAAGTTGGGTTCAATTAGGTAGTACGAGGTATCTAGTAGCCGAGCCGCTCGGACGTGCCCGTATTAATTGAGCTAATTGAATAACTTGCAGCTTAATCTATATTAAAACAAGACAACGAGATTTCAGTCAAGCCTTTCAAGTCCAAATAAAAACATTAGAGAGCTACAGCTCCAAGTTTTGCTCGTACAGTGACAGCAGAGAAATGTAATGAGGTCAACAACTATTACGAACGACACGTTCCCATTAAAAAGCAACCGATTTCCTAACTGTGTCGCGATTATTAAGACCTAGACCCAACCCTTAAATCTATTAATATAAGGTAATTAGGCCCTGTAATGGAAAGGTATGCTATAAGCTTGAAAATTATTAGTTTCCGTATGGATTATGGAGAATCAATGTGTGGGGGGGTAACAAAAATCTGAAATAGAACAAAATCCGTAATCAAAATAATAGAAATGTCAATAAACGAATCGTAAATCTTTCGATTGTGGAACACAAACCAAAACCGTAACAGATACAGACACTTTGTGGTATGGAAAACAACAACAAAACAGCGATTACGATTAGATTGAATGAAAAAGTTGGCAAGGTGTGAAAGATGGCAGACACGACAACATTGAGCAAAATTCGCAATGTTCGTATATGAAAAGGCGAGTGTGGGGGACCGACAAGCTTTATGGCTCTTAAGGGGAGCTAAATCACAACAAATATAGCCCTAGAGTTCCAGCCACATAGTCAACATGGTCAAGTGTTCTTCACTTTCCGAGAGCTCTTTAGAATTCAATAAAACCCTGCTTATTACTAGCTTTTGACTTCTACTATAGAAGTATACAGTCTCCCTTATATCCATTTCCCACCCATGACCATAGATACATACCCTCGAAGTTCGCGCCTTTTCACTGGATGATGTGGTTTCCTTGGCCTTAGGCCTCTCAGCTTTGCTGGTGGCCACAATGGGCAGGCCGCCATTTTCGATCATTGTCACCACGATCTTGTTGTTCCGACTGCTGACAGTACCACCACCGCCACCTCCGGCTGTGCCGTAGGATGAATTTCCTGCCGCAGAAGCTGCATTCGTGGCCGCAAGGTTTTTCTGGCGCATGGCGTTTGAGAGTCGCTGCTTTCGTTCGGCCCTTGCCTCCTCCTTCTCCTTCTGCAGTTTGGCAATCGTGGCGGGCGTGTGACTCTTAGAGCGCTTTAGGAATCTCATCAGTTGGCTCTTCACATTGGTCGCCGCACTCCCGTTCGCGTGACTGGCTGCGTCGCCAATTTCCTCAGCCCTAGAGGACCTTCGCGATATCTGTGCCTTAGTGGGCACCTCCAGCCGACGGAACACCCCATCAGCCATGCGCACGAAACAGCCCTCCGACATTTTGTGAAACGAATCCGATGGAAGCTTGTGGAAATCGCCATTGGGACTGCGGTAATAGCAGTGATCCGTGCGATGATAGCCATCGCCGACAATGTAGAACTCGTTGCGTCCCTCCTTGGCCGGAGCCCCCACCGAGGAGGAATCGGCGGCCAGGTCGTCAGTCTTGGCACTGCGATCAACGCGCAGCTGGAAGGCCATCAACTGGGTGGTACTGGTGCTGCTGCTTCCCGCCGCCTCCTCAACGGTTGTGGGTAAGGCGCTACCACTGGCCCCCTGACCAGGAACAGCCGCCGGCTTCAGCTCGCTGATCGTCACCGGCCGCCGCTCCGGATTCTTGCGCATTATGCTGCCATTGCGCAGAAGCGAGTCTCGCAAGAGGGAGAGCTCGTCCTTACGCAATGGCTGCACCATCGTGGGGTAATGCTTCGACGACGACGACGTCGTCGACTTGCGAGTGGAGGTTCGCCGATTGCCGAATTGTGTGGTGGCTGACAGCTGGGGCTCCTCCTTGTTGTTGTTATTGTGGCCGCCACTGCTGCTTGAGTGCATCTGCCGGTGACTGGAGGTCTGGCCCATGGTTCGGCGGGTAAGGCTACTTTGGTCGGTGGCTGTTGATGGTGGGTGGTTCCGACTTTCCTAACTCTTGTTCTTGGTGTATATTTCGTTGGTATGCTATCGGTGGATTATTGGCCAAATTGCGATGAAAGTGTGACACATATTCCCTCGTTCTTCTTCGCGTTGGCAATTCTTACCGCGACTTTCGTGAGTAAACATTGAGAGCCCTGAACGCGGCAGGTTGTGTGCATACAAAAGTATGAATTAATTTGGTCCGTCGGTGTGGCTTGCTTTAGTTGGTGTGTTTTTGTTTGATGGAACAATCACAATTCAGGCTCAGCAGCTTTGTAGCATTTATTCCGAAAAGTCCATCTTGTTAAATTCTATTAGAGCACAATGAGCGAACATTGAAGACTCAGTCGCAGTAAAAGTCACTGGATCAGTCACAACCACAGTCACACAACACAGATTTTATTTTTACACAATTCGGTTGGTTTATAAATGCACAGCGAATTCGGGTTTGGTACCATCTGTCAGCGTTATTTAAATATTTTCTTGGAGGCTTATTAACTTGTTTGCATGAGAAACTCCCGTAAAACCCCTTCTGATAAGTCAAATAAATCTAAACTATCTACTTCCCAGAATTTCCATGTTTTTCTTTTCTTGGAAATTTTGCTGTTAAATATTAGCACTAAAATATTGTATGATCACTTTTTTATTAACCTATTTTAAAAATGATTATTTTAAAACTATTTAATTTTGAATTTAGAATAGTGTTTTGTTTGCAAACTTTAATTAAGTACTTTTTCTCTGTGCACACACTGTGGATTATCTTTCCGTTCTCCTCGCCTTTCCATCATCCTTTGTAGATCTCGAATATTTGCAAACTTGTGCTTACATGACCAACAGGGGGCGTGGAAAGAGGGAGTGGGTTGGCGGCGAACGGTCGGTCGGTGGGTGGTTTTAGATAGAAACAGACACTTGTCGCTCTCTTATCAGTTATCGCACTTTACACAGCTGCCTCTGTGTTGGTTTGTTGTTGTGTGTGTGTGCTTGTGTGATTTTTGTGGACATAAGACACTCGCGATAAGTTCCACACGCGTTCCAGCTTGACTGGCGAATGGTGTGAGTGTGTGCGTGTGTGGATCGCAAGCCTTGGCACGCCCGATGGCTGCAAAGGCGAAAACGCAGATACAGATAGTAGCTGACCAGCAATAACAACAACATCAGTGTTAAAGAGACAACGCGATGAAGCCCCACACGTTGGGGCAAAAGCTATTTCTGTTATTCCTTCCCGCCCTCACCCTCTTTCTGCCTAAGTCGCTGACTCTGACTCTGCCTCTCTTCTAGTTACCTCGTTTACGTTGTTTAAGCGTTACTTACACGCACACCACCGTAGAAAGTCTGTTGCTTTTGCGTGCGTGTGAGTAGGAATTTGTTCATTTTTCTTTACTTTTTGCTTTTCATTCGCTTTCGTTCTTTTTGCTTGCACTACTACTTGTTGTTGTTGTTGCTGTCGTACTGGTATTTTATAATTAAATTAACTTATCACCCGCAATTGGCTCATTTCTCAATGTATATTCTGCGAGATGAAGTGATGGCTTAAACGGATATATTTCACTGGAACTGCAACACACACACACGCATTATTGAGTAGTTCATATACATATCCACACACACACACCACACACAGGGCATAAGCCAAGCTCGCGCTGGAAATTTCATAAATTAAACACTATTTAACCGAATTTATTTCGAAAATAGAACCTGCCGCACACGTGCGTGTGTACTTTGTACATATTTAGTGACTGTAAATTGTGACTGTGACTGATTCGCGGTTCCCGTGACCTTTTCCCCGCGTCAATTTGGTTTATTTTAAGCTGCGTACTCATGCCCTTGATTTTATTCTGAGCTGCTCGCTGATCAGATCAGATTAGCCAGTGAGTGACGTTCTTTATCGCGGATGTTGTAACTCGGGATCGGGGATCGGAGTCGGGACTAGGATTAAGGCAGCGAATTGCGCGTTGGTGCTTTTATTCCAATTCCAACGACTTTTACACTATAATTTGCTGGTTTTTTGTGTTATTTTGTATTGTTTTGACGTAACCTCCGACGTCGTCCCTTGTGCTTGTGCGATAATAAGTGGTGGGCGAGGCGAATTAAAAATTGGAAAAGGGGAAAGGAAAGGAAAGAAAAAAAAAAAACAAAACCCGATAACGATACAACTACAATATAGCGACGATATCGGGTGGAGAGCGACGGATAATGACAAGCGAAACCGAAACAGAAACAACGGCGCTGCGAACGGTGGCCACACGAATGAAGTGGAACTTAATACTAAAACAAGCTTTCGACCATCGCTGTGCTGCTGCTGGCTGCCATTGTGGACTGTGGCTGTGTGTGGATGTTGTGTGGCTGTGGTTGTGTGGATGTGGCGAGTGAGCTTGGCATTTTCGCCAAAGTTCTGCGACTGGGGAAGGTCGTTGTTGTTGCTGATTTTATCCAAGACAACAACGACACACCCTACGAAGCGAATGCAATCTGCAGGTAATTACAGGTGATTCATAGCCACCGACACACACACACACTCACTCGCATACGCACCTACAGCAAAACTTGTAGGAACATTGCTCACCAAACATTGAGAAACTTCCAAGAGAAAGAGAACTTAAAAGAGAGAGCTTTGACAAAGGGATCTCTAAAGAAGAAGAAGAGTCTGCAAGCCAAGCTTAGAGTCCACAAATTATCCATAGCAAAAAGAATAATAAACAATTCAGCAGAAAAATTTGAGACTCCCGCAGGGGAAAACAATGACTTAGAAACGAGATTCTTGGAAATTAAAAACTGCAATAATTCAATAAAGAAAGAAATAGAATTTACAAAACATCCTTAGAGGTTTATCAAAGTTTCGAATAAATTCCATACGAAGAATCTTTCAAGATCTGCAAATGATTGAAGATAATTATGACATGTTTTTGAAAGGCCAATTTTGAAGATCGAAAGACTCCCCACAAGATTAATTTCTTATGGGATTTTTAAGCTTAAGAATCAATTAATAAGTCTCCAAATTAAGATTGTGAGCGATAATACACAAGTTAAAACAGGTAGTTGAGACCTTTATAAATATAGTCTCTCACGATTTTACACCTAACACCCACAAAGGCAGCTAGTTAAGCTTATTTACACACACAATCACAGCTAACCAAGAATAATAAGTGTGTATGCTTGATAGAAGCACACAGCGTATGCTGGAAAAAATATTTAAAATCAAAACAGTAGTATGCTTGTGTTGGAAAAACCAGAGATCTCACGGATTTGGCTTAGACAACAAAGAGAAAGAGAGGGATGAGAAAGAAACCAGAAGAGCGAGAACTATGGATGAGTTGGTTCAGGTATTATAATTGCATTTCTGAATGAATAAACGTCAGCTCCGCTTTGTTGACTCACTAAAGTATCTCCCAAAGAAGATAAATCACAGCCATTTAAAAATATTCTGTGAACCAAGTTTGGATTACCAATTAGCAAGTACTCTTAGTTTTGTTGCCCTCCATTAGCATGCGATACTAGGACATAAAACGGTGCTAAGCCACCCACATTTTACAGGCGCTAACTAACTATAGTAATACACCACATTAACCATTAATTTCCATGAAACTAATTATTGAATGTCACATAAGTGCCTCTGGTGATGAGTGTTCATTGGTGACAGTGTACCTTACGTCACGATACTGTATTACAAATCCATTTCAAAATCACAAAACTTACTTTTTGAATGAAACAATTGACTCTAATGATAAGTGTTCAATATTCTAAATACCGCACTCCCAAATTAAAGATCTTAACACTACCAAGAAATTGTTATACGTTTAATACGTATTTATTTATACATTCTATTCATTCTGATTTGACGTCGATCGCATTGAATTCACCAATCTTATCTCCGAAATACGTCAATTTATACGGGATTTGTTGTGATTCCTTTTTAGCATGAAACACATATGTATATAATGGTACAACGAAGCAAATGAATAATTCAGACAATTTAAATATTAAAACAGAAGATGAAGATGATGCAGTTTTGTATACAAATTACCGCCTCCCTACAAAAAACTAGAGACATGTTTGGTACGTCACAAGAGACAAATGGAGTTGACCGTCTTAAGTTAGCTAGCCAAGTTCGAATCCCCCCTATATAATAACATCGAAATTGATTTAAAATTGATTTGAGTAAAAAAAAAAAACAGAAATTAAATGATTACTCATTTGCTTTGAATATTTTCTGGACTTTACATATAATAATATATACTTTATTATATATATTTTTTATATTATTAGTTATTTAAGGTTTTCAGTACAATGTTTATGTTCATAAAAAATTCATTGGAATAGAAGCTAACTTTGAATACTTTGTACTATAACCCTAAGCAATAGGATTACGAACATGGCTCCCAAAAACGACAATATATAGAGACGGAGACGGGGACAGATACGGGAGTATAGGTAAATGGATATGGACTCACCTTGGCGGACGTAGTTCGCTGCTTGATCGCGGAGGGGTGAGCCGAGTGGGTGCTAAGCACGTTCTTGTTGACGGCAGGCGCCACACCGCTGCCAGGTGCATGGTGGTGATGGTGGTTAATCGCAGAGCCGGGCACCGCCGACGAATTGTTGCTCGACAATCGTGCACCATCCGTGGTCATGTTGTTGGCCACATGATGGTGGTGCTGGTGGCTGTGCTGGTGCGAGTGATTGGTATTGGCCGATGCCACCGAAACGGGCGCGGGTGTCACTGATCCCGTTCCCGATCCCGTTGTCGCTGCCGCTGCAACTGGTACCGCCGCCGAGGCTGGTGTCGGCGTGGCAGCAGTGCTGTTGCTGCTAGCCGTATTCGAGGACGTTACGTTGGGCATCATTGTCGTGTTGGCGGCTGACGTTGTCGTTGGTGGCAGTGACACAATGTTGGCATTGACGGAATCATGCTGCTGTTGCTGCTGCTGCTGCTGCTGATCCTTGACAGAATGCGAAGATGTGCTGATCGAGTTGGTGGCGTAGGTGGTGTTTGTGCTGGAGACGGCGGCCAACGGTGGCGGCGCAGTTGTGACACTCGACGCTGGCGCCGCCGGTGCTGCAACACTGGATGCCGTGCCATTCGTCACGCTCTCCGCTGGCAGGGCTTCAGGAACTGGCTGCAGTGTTGTACGCATTGCAGTCGACATACTGTTGTCTAGTTGCTTCTAGAGATTCTGTGCGGTTGAGTGCGTCCACAACAAACGTGAGATTCGAGTATTTTCAGGGGAGTCTTTCAAGTTTCGCCGTTTAAGATTAGTCAAATGCCCAGTGGGTTTCTACCAAGCATGGAGCTCCTTCACATCTGCAATAAAGAATAGCCAAAATCAGTAAGAGTTTAAACAAAGCATTCACATGCTAGTCAGACCATTGGCGTTATCAACAACCCCAATAATTGCCGGCCTCCAGCCATTAAAACATTTAAAGCCACAATATACATTCTGCTTTGTCTACTTGATTGGGCAAGCAACCTAAACATTTATATTCCAGTTCGATTAAAAATATCACACCTTAACAAGGTCTTAACAATGACATGGTAACCAATGCTGGCAAAAGTATACCTAACTTCCAATAGTTAGCAACTTTTTAATTAAATTCTTCTAAGATCTTATTCGACTTTGACATTCCGCAGTTTACTAATTCCAGAACATTTATATAGCTTGATCTCAGAACATAAACAAGGGAAATTAAAGCTTTGATTGCTTGTTTCATTATTTGCGTAATCAGTGGCTTCCACACTTTAATTTGTTTATTCAACGATTACGCGGATGGGGGCTCTGCTTACCATTAACAACATATTCTTATCAAATTTCTATAGATTGTTCACTTTCTACTTAAGAGTAATGAACTATTGAGTTATTGCCTTGTCAAAAGGGGAATCCCTCCGAGTTTTACAAATATAACTTGCGATTGATTTTGTTCGGTATGTAGTCGTCGGCCAGGAAGTCGATGACACTCTCAATTTCGGCCTTCAGCTGAACGTCCTGCATTATGCGCAGCTCCTGGCGCACTCCCGGCTCCAAATCGCTGCGAGCGAGGAGGTCATTGATTTTTTTGTTGTCGCCGGTGCCCAAGGCAACCGCTTGGCGGCCGAGCACTGGAATCTCGGAGGGGTGGAGCCCAATCCAACGCAGCGAAGGTGTGGCAAGTCCATGGCTGGAAAAGCTCATGGTCTTGGAGCCGTGTCGATAGGTATGCATTATCTCGACGCCAAAGGGATCGGCATCCACGAGAATATAGGCGGGCAAGTGATTCTCTTGCACCAGTCTATGCACAATCCTTCGGGTGCAACAATCCGGGTATCCCTTGCCCGTTATAAGGATTAGGCTTCGCCCAAACGTTGAAAAGATATTCCCGGACAGAAGACTTTCGAAAACCGACTCCTTCTCCACGATGACAAGGAGCTCCGCCTGCGTTTCGATGCTGTCCACCTTCTCGGGATCCGTTGGCAGTGTCATGGCACCACCGTATGAGCTGCAGTCCAGTACATCTCCATTGACCATCAGCAGCCGCACGTTGCCTATGAGGAAAACCAATCGATCAGAAACCGGGAAGAGAAGCCTTGGGTCAGGAGGTGCTCACCTGCCATCAAACCTTTGGAGGCGGCCAGTACACCCAGCTGCAGCGGGGAAGTACCCAACATGCGGCAGACATCCATCCGAGCAGATGCAATCCTAGACTGCGAGCGGAACAGCTGCGGATCGCCGTAGTAGAGTCCACGGACGGTGTAGCTGCCTCCGTGCACCTGCAGCCGATGCGTCTTGGCCAGCATATAAACCAGCAGGCAGAAGCTGTGCCGGCTTCTGTGATTGTTATACGAAACATGTCGAAATGGACTGGTTACGACGACTGCAGTCGGATTTCGGGGAACCCTTAAAGTTGCGTCGCCATTTACCAAGTTTGCTATAAGTTCCAGGACAATCCTTTCTAAATTCTCCGAAAATTCACCCATATTCTTCAGGTTTTCAAATTCTTATTAATCCTAATTTCTTGATATTAAGTAAATTACTTGCTAGTTGTCGGTCTTAGGGTATACAAATATTATATTTAGGCTACAAAAGAAGTATATTATAAAATTAAATGGCAATTACAATTAATTCTTAATCATAGTTTTTTTTTTATTCCAGTTAACCAAGTTTGACAGTGCTTTTCCTAGAATTACACTTATTAATGATTCATTATCATTTCTAGTACAGACTTTCAGCAATTTTCGATGGGGTAACATTGAAGGGGTGTGATTCATATTATTAAAGAACTAGGGGCATTTATTGAGTTTATGGAACTTAAAAGCCATCATCATAGTAAACTTTTTTGGAATTTGTCAACTTAATTCAGCACTAATTAATACCTCACACTTGCAATTAACACAAATAACACTTCTTTAACCCAAGGCACACTCCGATACCTAATGGAAATTTTAAGCAACTAACCTAACTTCATTTCCTTTGTCATTGAAGGCCTTTGCCAGATTTCTGGGAATAACACAGCTCGTTGGAAAGGATGAAAATGGGGGCAGAGAGGTTAAAAGAGTTTTTGGCAGAGTGTTGGAAATATGTAAGTGCTTTTATTGATCGCAAATTAATTGGGGAGAGATGCCACGCCCCCGAATCCAAAGGGGCTTGCATTTTTAATGCTTTTCCGCAAGGAAAATGTGTGTGTGGGTGTGTTTGTGTCTGTGGAAATTGTGGGCCGCCGCACACACGCCCTCAGGCCGACCTACGCACAGTAATATTTCATAAATACATTCACAATTATGTACGTAAGCAAATACGTAGCATGTAAGTGGGAAAAGTTGATTCTTAGGCGGAACTTACAGACGAAAATAAGTGGGTTTTGTGCATATACTTTTGTAGTTTGTAAAAGTTTATCGCGTAAATTGTTGCGTGGAAACATTTCGAGGGGGGTTATAAATAATTTCCGAAAGGAGCTTGACGTCTAAAAATACTGAGGCGCGAGCAGCGCAACGCAACGCTACGAAAATTCCCTTTCCGTGAAAACAACTGTTTTTTAAAATTTAACACACACATTCGCACACGCACTCGCAAAAGAGACGACGACACCGACTGTGGCAAAAAAGAGTGGTTGAGGAAGAGGGCGACAATTGTACCATAAATTTATGTGAATTTCTTTATTCGGTCTTTCTTTTTTGTATGTGCAGAAAATTGTACTCGTTGTTACAAAGCACGCACACAAGAGTTTATTTTGCGTTGGGCCGCCGCGGGCGGAAGCGGGGGCGGTGGTCTGGTCGCCTCTCTGCTCTCTTTCTCTCAGTTGGCGGACAAGAGAGTGGGAGGGAAAGGGGGGAGAGTGGGAGCATAGACAACGCCAACGAATGGGCAAGAAAAACTAACGAAAGAGAGCAGGCGGAATGGAACGGAATGGCAGCCCCTTAAAGTATTGATTTGCTGGCGGTGGCGGTGGCGCTGCCACTTCTTATACTTACCAATCAAATAAAATTTCCGATCCGATCGGCCAAGAAAAGCTGGGACGTGGTCGCTCGCTGGGTTGCTCGCTCTGCCCCCTCTCACTCACTCTCTCGCTAGCTGGCAGCTGGGGCCATCGATGTAACGCATTATTATTTAATTCGCTGTCGTCTTTTGTTTTCCGTTTTCCGCTTTCCGTTTGCCGTTTTGCTTTTCCGTTTTTCCGATTTTCCGAAAGTGGTTAGTGGAAAGGCCGACTTTTACCGAGCGACGACAGCGACACACACAACGAAATGCAAATGCAATACATATCTTTCTCACTCGCTCACTCGCCCGCTCCCGCTAGCTGGCTCGCTCTCTCGCTCGCAGCAGCTCTGGTTTTCAATCAGATTTTTCTTTGCTCTTCGTTTGCTTATATTCTTATCGCGATGATGCCTTCGAACCCGTCTTCCCGTCACAGATTTTCACTTAAATTACGAGTACTCGTAGTCCCTGTCCCTCCTCACTGCACTATTGGCAACAATTGGAAATTCGCTATATATTCGTATTTGTAAGCTATGTATCCGCGATGGGTAACTTGATATATTTAGACGGCCGACAGCAGCAGGATGACGGCCGCTGGTGAGGGCAACAACTTGACGTTCGACGCTCGTCCGACACAAACACAATGCAGTTAATATTACTATTTTCCGTTGGCAGCAACAAATGTATGGACGTCTTTTTCTTTCCCCAAAAAATTCACATTACGGCAGCCATATTGGTATGAAACAGTGTTGCCAGACGAAAATTTGACTTTCACCCTAAAAAATCTCAAAAGGTTTCAATTTCTCAAAAATTCCAAAAAATCCAGGGGGAAAACCCCTGATCAGGGGAACACTGGTATGAAAACATCGAGGTTATTGTTAGCGATGTTTTTGTTAGGCGATGCATCGAAAAAAGCGAGTTGGCAGCATTGATTGTGACAACCCCACCCAACTTTTTAACACCATGCACGGCAATGGACGAATCGGTAAAATTTACCGATAATAGGGGTGACCTAGGTGCTGAAAACATCGATGTCTTAGACATCGATATTGATTTGATATTTTGCGATATTTTTTATTTAGCTGACGACCGAAAAGTCCGGCAACGCTGGTCGCTCGTGAACGAAAAGCGCCACTGATGCGGACCCCGCAAAATTTTAAACAGAAGACACGATCAGCTTAAACTGGATGAGTTCAGTCTGGTTTGTTTTTTTCTTCTTAGTTTTTTAATGGAGAACTTTTCTGCATTTCAAACTAGATTTCTAATTTTTGGTCAATTTTTGACAATTTTGACGATGTAACCCCTTTCATTTTCTTTAAAAAAAATGGTTAAATTTTTGGCTCAAAAATTGCAAACTTTTTCAGTGATTTTTAAATCGTAACTTTGCTTAAACTCAACCGATTTGAGTCTGGTTTCGTTTTTTCTTCTTAGTTTTTCAAGGAGAACTTTTCTGCATTTAGAACTCGATTTATAATTTTTTGGTCAATTTTTTACAATTTTGACGATGTAACCCCTTTCATTTTATTGAAAAAAATAGGAAAATTTTTGGCTCAAAAATTGCAAACTTTTCAGTGGTTTTTTGATCGTAACTTTGCTTAAACTCTACGGATTTCAGTCTGGTTTGGTTTTTTCTTCTTGGTTTTTCAAGGAGAACATTTCTGCATTCAAAACTCGATTTCTAATTTTTGGCCAATTTTTTACAATTTTGACGATTTCATTTTATTGAAAAAAAAAGGAAAATTTTTGGCTCAAAAATTTCAAACTTTTCAGTGGTTTTCTGATCGTAACTTTGCTTAAACTTTACGGATTTTAGTCTGGTTTGGTTTTTTCTTCTTGGGGTTTCAAGGAGAACATTTCTGCATTCAAAACTCGATTTCTAATTTTTGGCAAATTTTTTACAATTTTGACGATGTTACCCCTTTCATTTTATTGAAAAAAATAGGAAAATTTTTGGCTCAAAAATTGCAAACTTTTCAGTGGTTTTTTGATCGTAACTTTGCTTAAACTTTACGGATTTTAGTCTGGTTTGGTTTTTTCTTCTTGGGTTTTCAAGGAGAACATTTCTGCATTCAAAACTCGATTTCTAATTTTTGGCAAATTTTTTACAATTTTGACGATGTAACCCCTTTCATTTTATTAAAAAAAAATAGAAAAATTGTTGGCTCAAAAATTGCAAACTTTTCAGTGGTTCTTTGATCGTAACTTTGCTTAAGCTCAACGGATTTCAGTCTGGTTTGGTTTTTTCTTCTTGGTTTTTCAAGGAGAACATTTCTGCATTCAAAACTCGATTTCTAATTTTTGGCAAATTTTTTACAATTTTGACGATGTAACCCCTTTCATTTTATTGAAAAAAAATAGAAAAAATGTTGGCTCAAAAATTGCAAACTTTTAAGTGGTTCTTTGATCGTAACTTTGCTTAAGCTCAACGGATTTCAGTCTGGTTTGGTTTTTTCTTCTTGGTTTTTATAGGAGAGTTTTTCTGCATTCAAATCTCAATATCAAATTTTTGGTCAATTTTTAAATAATTCAGAATTCCCGCAATTCTCAATTTTATTCCAAATCTGAATTTCTAAAATACCCAAATTTGACGGGGAAAAAGCTAAATTGGGACCCTTGTAGTGATGCATGTTCGACCGAAAACATCGATGACGATGGTCGTCGATGTTTTCAAAATATAACATCGATGCATCGTTTAACATCGGCAGCATCACTACGGCCAATGGCTGCCAACTCGGCTATTTTCTGGCCAGATCTGGCTATTTTGCAAGACCCAAAACTAGCAACTAACTAGAGCTAGCAATTTTGGCTATTTAACACAGAGCTTGTTAAATTTGTACCCAATAAATTTGGTATTTCTTAACTATTTCTAAAGTATAAGGAATATGTTTACAGTTAACTTGTTCAGGCATTGTTAATCTTTCAATACAAATAACCAAAATATACCATCCACGGTGACCGAATTGTGTACTTTAAATGACTGTATATTATTTTCTTCGGTAATTTTTAATGTGTTTTCCCAACTTCTGGTCTTGCTAATGTTGCATTTTATCCAGAATATAGTGATTTGCGGTAAATGTTTCTTAAGTTTTAAATAATACCGACTATTTACTTTGCTATTTTCTTTTTAATTTGGCTATTTCAGCTGGCATGTCCGGCTATAAACGGCTACCGATAGTTGGCAACACTGTTTGTATACAAGTGCGAAATCCTCAATCAGCTTGAAAAAAGCCTCACCGCCAACACCACAGCCGACTATATAAGTGCGAAATCCTCTCCGAAATTCGAATAATTTTTCGAAGTGTGTGAAGCGGACAGTTTGTTTGTGTTCGACTGCTATAAGCGAAAGATAATTTTAAGTTAAAAGTTCAAAACCCACTACAAATACAAAATGAGGGAAATCGTTCACATCCAAGCTGGTCAGTGCGGCAACCAAATCGGCGCCAAGGTGAGTTTTCCCACACAGTTTTCAAATTTTTGCCCGCTTGCTGGGATTGTTCTCGAGTACAGTTGCCAAAATGGCGTCATTTTTGCACGGCAGCTGCCCATGTGGCAAAAATTGTATTGAGGCCGCCGGCATTTCCACACACACAGAGCAAATTATGTATATCTCGAAACATAAGTGTGTGTGTGCGAGTTTGCCGAGTCCCGGCATCTGTGCTCTTATGTTTGTCCGATTTCGAAAAGATGCTTGCATTTTGTTGTTTCATTCAGGCTTTTGCGTTCTATACTCGACTACAACAGTTAGACACGCCCTAATTTAGTAGGAATACTAAAGGCTACCTTTAGGGCCGTTGACTCTGGCCATATGTACATTTGTACATACATGTAATTATAGTTGGGTGTGTCTGCATTTACATCGAACTGTGTGCGTATGTGTGCGTGGTGAGTGCATGAGTCATTTCCCCTGCGCCAAAATACTTTCATAGTTTTCCTCCGGTTGTGAAAGCCATTTCACCGCACAGATGGTGAAGGGTACTTTTCTTACTTTTCGTCTCACACACACCGAAGGCCCACAAACACGCAGAGTCATAAACACACTCGTACATACATGGCATTCGTGCAGCTGTGAGTGTAAGCGTCGGCCGGTTTTTGCCGCTATGCGTCTTCTAAAGAGAAAACATGACGTCATTTTAACCTAAAATGGCTGAAGCGGTCGCAGTTGACCGGTTCGTGGAGTATAAGAGAGTTGCGCTCTATACATAATTGGTATGTATTTTGTACATACACATTCATCCATGAATGCTTCAGTGTGTGTCTGCAGATGTCTTCGTTCTATCGATTTTCTTGCATTCCATTCGCTCGATTTTTGTATTTTGCACTACTCCAGCGCCGCTTGGCTTTGCTATCTTATCTCTCCGGCCTGAAAACATTTTCTATTTTTCGGTCATGACGATATGCATACATGAATGTTGGGCGCAGCACCTTCTCTGCTCAAAGTAAAATTGCAATTTGCAACTCTCAGTTATTTGTAAGGGGGCCGGCGAGAGAAGAGAGGCTGCAAAATGAGATGACCATATACAGAGGAATTCGCCATCTGTCTCTATCTTATTTTCTCTCATACCCACACATACACTCAAACTCCGCTCACCAGCACAGCCCGCTTAGAAGGGCGGTGCTGCACATGCGTGCAGATGGCCGAGGGATAACGGGACAGGGACAGCCGGCATGATGACGAATCCGCTGTGTCATCGCCTGTTTCTAGTCCTTGCCGGAAAATCGATGGCCATGTCCTGAGAATAGGCCGAAAACCACCCCCGGAAACGCCTAAAAAAAAAATCCCCTTACACTCTGAGCAGCTGCAACACAACAATTGTTGTGCCCAAGTAAGGCTCTGGGTGTGAGACAGTGTGCGAGAAGCGCTGGCTTAAAAGGGAATAAATATTTCTATATATAAAATCCGGTACCATTTCGCTTTTACGATTGGCAACCACGCATTTCCCCCGTACGTAGTACGAACCGTTCCCAATACCCGACTTATTTCAGCAAATTGTTTTATTTGTTTACGCGACATAAACAACGAGCAGAGCTAAACTTTGCTTTGAGCGGTGACGTAATGCCCTGAAAAACAGACAATTTATGCGCCAGATGGTCGAGCTGATGGTTGGAGCTCTCTAAGCTGCAGTTTAACCTCTGGCAACGCCAACGCCGACGCCTCTCTCCAAGTACCCCCAGCTCCTCCTCCGCTTCCGTCTGAGCCAGAGAGTAGGCTGAGATCCGAGCCGCAACCGGTGATGTAAGCCATCGGAAACTGGGGGGTTTGGGGTGGTGGAAAGGTGGGAGAGCTGGAGAGCAAGCAAGCCGGCTGTGAGGTCGCCGGCTGTGCGTGGGGGCAGCAGACAGACACCTCGGCCCACGCCCGAAGATTCAAGAGAGATCGTAGCGCACCGGACCGGGCCAGGCCGAGGGTGACAGCTGCGCCTCGAGATCCGAAACCGCAGCCAAAGCCCACGCCAGATGACGTTATCGTTGATGGTGGTGGCGCACCAAAAATGGCAGCGGAATGAGTTATGTTAATCGGAGCTCGGCCCATACACAGAGTTTATGATGGCGGCCGCCGTCGCGACACACATAGGTGCCTCAACATACATGTATATGCTATATAGCCTAGAGCCCAGCCTAGACTTGGGTACATACATAATTGTGCTCCCCTCGCGCCCATTCATTCCAATCGATAAAGATACACACTCAGTTGGCTGACTGCCTTTCCAAGCCAGAACTTTCCCGAGTCGAATTTTCTTTCTCTATGAATGGGCTTCATGTGTGGTTTTGAGTGCTTAAAACTCGGAACTTTCTCCAAGCTTTAATTCAGGTTTTGCCCCTTGAAGGTAATTACACACCAACAGAGGTTGAATAGAGTTCTTAAGTGTAGATAAATTAACACGTCAGCGTATAGTTAACTCTTGTGATCAAGATATAACGAAAAAATATCATTGGGGTTTCTTCCATTTGATTCGCAATTGTCCGAATTTTATAACAATATATTGATTTTTCAACGCAGTGGCAAATTTCTTATATCAAAATTAAACAGGCGCTTAAGAAAACCTTCAGTACTTTGGAAAAAGGTGTGGCAGATGGCCTGAATGTTGAGCAAATGTAATACCCAATTGATTTTACAATCTGGAACATTTGCTGGTAGTTAAATAAAGCGACAGATGGCTTCTCCAACCTACTTAATTGCCATTTAAAGAACTCTTCTATTTGACAATTTGTCCAATTTGGGATTACTTAATAAGCTAAGCTGATGACTCATTCGTGAATCATAAATCGATTTTCCAAACTCTTGATTTTACTAAACCCTCTTGTTTTCTCTACCTACTTTCAGTTCTGGGAGATCATCTCCGATGAGCATGGTATCGATGCCACCGGCGCTTACCATGGTGACAGCGACCTGCAGCTGGAGCGCATCAATGTGTACTACAATGAGGCGTCCGGCGGCAAGTACGTGCCCCGCGCGGTCCTTGTTGATCTGGAGCCCGGCACCATGGACTCTGTGCGATCGGGACCTTTTGGCCAGATCTTCAGGCCCGACAACTTTGTGTTCGGTCAGTCTGGAGCCGGCAACAACTGGGCCAAGGGTCACTACACAGAGGGAGCCGAACTGGTGGACTCTGTCCTCGATGTTGTCCGCAAGGAGGCGGAATCCTGCGACTGCCTGCAAGGCTTCCAGCTCACACACTCGCTCGGCGGCGGTACCGGCTCCGGCATGGGAACCCTGCTGATTTCCAAGATCCGTGAGGAGTACCCCGACAGGATCATGAACACATACTCGGTGGTGCCCTCGCCCAAGGTGTCCGACACCGTGGTGGAGCCCTACAACGCCACTCTGTCTGTGCACCAGCTGGTGGAGAACACAGACGAGACCTACTGCATCGACAATGAGGCTCTCTACGACATCTGCTTCCGTACTCTCAAGCTGACGACGCCCACATACGGTGATCTGAACCATCTCGTTTCGCTGACCATGTCCGGCGTTACCACCTGCCTCCGTTTCCCCGGTCAACTGAACGCTGATCTCCGCAAGCTCGCCGTCAACATGGTTCCCTTCCCCCGTCTTCACTTCTTCATGCCCGGCTTCGCTCCCCTCACATCCCGCGGCTCCCAGCAGTACCGCGCCCTCACCGTGCCCGAGCTGACCCAGCAGATGTTCGATGCCAAGAACATGATGGCTGCCTGCGATCCCCGCCACGGTCGCTACCTTACCGTCGCCGCCATCTTCCGTGGACGCATGTCCATGAAGGAGGTCGACGAGCAGATGCTGAACATCCAGAACAAGAACAGCTCGTACTTCGTCGAATGGATTCCCAACAACGTTAAGACCGCCGTGTGCGACATCCCGCCCCGTGGCCTTAAGATGTCCGCCACCTTCATTGGCAACTCCACCGCCATCCAGGAGCTGTTCAAGCGCATCTCCGAGCAGTTCACCGCTATGTTCAGGCGCAAGGCTTTCTTGCATTGGTACACCGGAGAGGGCATGGACGAGATGGAGTTCACCGAGGCCGAGAGCAACATGAACGATCTGGTGTCCGAGTACCAGCAGTACCAGGAGGCCACCGCCGACGAGGATGCCGAATTCGAGGAAGAGCAAGAGGCTGAGGTCGACGAGAACTAAATCCCCATTCTTGATCAATAATGTTTTGCGAAAAAAAGAAAAGCGAGAACAAAGAATTCATTCAGTTGTAATATGTTTGTTCTTTTAACAACAACGTAATCAATAAAGTCGGATCCCATTTTGTTCACAAGTCTAAGCCACACTTCTTGTTACTATTTCTGGAGGGTTAAAACTTTTCTTTGGTGGAGAGCATAACCATTCCCCTGCTGTTTTGGGATGTGGTCATGTTTGTTGATAATTTCATTCACCGAATCGATCTATTTATAGATTGTTATTTATTAGGAGGTCTTAACCTGCCCCAACTTTCTGAGTATATATTTTGCAACAAAAAACAACAAATTGAATTCGCCCTTGAGAAGGTGGGCACTTCTATCTTGAACGTAGGAAGTGGAAATTTGCAGCCCACATACAATGTGTTATGTTATTTTTGTTTGACTGCAAGCTTAAATATGGCCTTGTGTGTCTAGTTTTTGATTAATTTACTTCAGTCTACAATTTCCCACGCGTATTTTTATTAAGATGTACTTGTACATTTGCAGGTAGAGTCAATTTAAAAACATATGTCATCAATTATGACTCATAACTCATAACCTTAATTCGACTTCGCAAAATAAATTACCCAATTAAATAAATCATAAGACCGTTAACTGTGTTTATTAATTTTTTTTTTAATTAAGAAAGTAATTGTTTTTACTTTTATTATTAAACTTAATTTTGTTGTTGCAGTTTTTCGGAAAAGCAGTTTGGTAGCCAAACCATTTTCCCTAAAGTATGGCAACTCCAATCTCATACGACTTGTAGTAACTTTTCATTAATTTTTAATTGATATTTATAATTATAAAAAAACCACTTTATCTTTTTTTACGCCGCAGCTTATTTCGTGCAGATCGGGTTAAAACAAAGGGTCGAAATGCGAATACATTATTTAAAGACCATGAAGACTATTATATTTAAGGAAACGTAAAGTAAAATGCTGAACTATCGCCTGTATAATTAGTTGTAGAGGTAGACCAACTAATGCCGATGTTATATTTTGAAAAAGAAAACTTGCATCACTAACGCGGTCAAAAAGAAGGGATCCAAAGGGCCCAATTGGATAAGTTTTTCTTCAAAACAAGAATTTATGTAACGATGAAAATTTAGCATACATTTTTCGTGCGGGCTATTGCATACACAGGCTTTCATGTATTCGTCTTGACAAGAAATGTTTCGATATTTGGGAAAACAAAAAATCGTGATATAAATATGTCATCTTTAGAGAAATATCGATAATTTGATATGTTATCAACAACCCTATAAAATAAAAATATTTTTGCGAGCATTTATTAATCCTCAAATAAGCAATTTCGATGATAGCAATGGACGAGCAGCGCGGAGACAAAATCTATGGCGGATGCGAGGGGCCGGATGCCATGTACGTGAAGCTAATTTCCTCGGATGGCCACGAATTTGTTGTAAAACGGGAACACGCTCTCACCTCCGGCACAATCCGGGCGATGTTGTCGGGCCCTGGTCAATTTGCCGAGAACGAGGCTAACGAAGTGCATTTCCGGGAGATTCCGTAAGT
>VNJV01004310.1:6284-86592 GCA_008042635.1 Drosophila nikananu | reverse complement strand
AACTGCCTCAAGCAGTCGTTTTGAAATCATATGAAAAAAATTTTTTTTGTGTAACTTTTGTCCAAACCCGGTGTGGAATCTTAAACATAACTAAATTTCACGTCAAAAAATCTATTGCACTTACCTTCTTAATTAACACACTTCACACGGTGACACTTTTAAAAACGTGCAATAAAACTTTTGAGATTTTTTTCAGCGTGAAAAAATGCATTTTTCCGGGACACAAAGCAGACGCGTCCGTTCCGTTTGGTATTTGGCACAAAACAATCGATCTTCAATAGCGCACACATGACATTTGAAAGATCCGTCCTATCTGTCCTGTGTCAAAAGTTACACAGGGGTGTCCACAACCCCCACGGTGTCCACGACCCCCACTTTTCCCCTACTATAAAACCCTAAACGCCGAAAAGGCACTACTTTTCTGAACTTGATTGTTTCTACTCCATGGGCTCAGTGACGATTTGATGCCTGTCTTTACGAGGCGACTTTAATTGCTTGGCCCGTGCAATCAAACGCGACCGAAAGCGCCATCAAATCGCGCGGAAAACGCGAGCGCGCTTAAAATCACCTTAATCGCCGAATCCCCCGAAAAAATAGGTGTGCGTGGGTGGGAAGGGAGGGGTTGAGATACGCGCGTTTCACGATTCGCGAGCGTTGCATGAGTGTGTTAAGTGCGACGCCAATGCGTTAACAAAAGTTTCACAGACCGCTAGGCCGCGGTTTATGCACTGATTGAATTCGTGAATTTTGGAATTTAGATTAATATTTATGCACTGCTTGAATTCGTGAATTTTTAAATAAGGATTTTAATTTAAAATAAAATAAATTGTAGACTAATATACTTACCATATAATTAAAGCAATTAAAATCGCAGCTTCTACTTTATATTTGCTATTTCGTTAAAAATCGTTAAAAATTTAAACAATAAATGCTGCACACCCTGCATAAGAGTCCTGGCATTTTTATTAACTTTGATCTAAATTAAAACAATACTACCTTTAAACTATAATAAAAACAACATTTTCCCACTTGACAACTAACAAATTTTCGGATTATTCAATTCCAAATCTGATCAAAATATAACTACAAAATTTTCGTAATTAATTGTAAAATGTGCACTGCATCAATATTTTGTGTGGTGTGGTGAACTTTTGGACATTGTCATGAAAGGCATATTTAACATTTATTAAAAACAAACAGAAATGCCACAAAGCGACAGCACATATTTCGGATTACATGTGTCCCCCATATGCTTGTGTTTAATATTTTATGTGACTTTTGTTTACACACATACAGAGAGAAAGGGAGAAAGAGATATATTTATAAATTGGAATTTAAATGTTTTGTGAAAAACGCAATCCACACACACATACACGTCTTGCACAAAGAGTTGACGTGTCCCCCGCTTGTTATCAGCTCCTTGCCACACACTACTTTCTCCCGCTCTCACTCTCCCGCTCTCCCTCTCACTTGACATGCAAATGCCGGCCACATGATCCCCTCAAAGCAGCTCCCCAAAAGGAGAGAGAGGCAGAGAGAGAGCACAAAACGCAATAACAAGTGACGGCGGCCAACGCATAAACGCATTAATCTGTCGCTGGCACCTCTCGCTCCCCCGCTGGAGTGGGGGAGGGGGCAGGGGAAAAGCAGAGCAGCAGAGAGAGAGAGAGGGAGAGAGTGTGTAAGCTGCACTTTGTAAAAGTGTTTTGCCCATTTACGAGCCACTGAGCAGCGCAAGCAGTGCAACGCCGGCAGAGGCGGCTCCGTCAGCGTCGGCACTTGCGCTGATTTTTATGCCATGTTGTTTGATGTCGCTCTCATGCCCCCCTAGCCACCCCTCCCCCCACCCTACACTTCAGCGCCTTGTGAGTCTGTTACATTTTTGCCAGCTGCTTTGTCAATCAGCGTTGGCAAATGGGCGTGGCAAAAAAATGGGGGGCGTCACTTGTACAAGTGTTGTTTGTTGTAGTTTGTGTAGTGCCGTTACCTCTGCTGAGCAGCTCTGCTTGCTTTTGCTTCTGCTGCTGTTGTTGTTGATATTGTTGTTGCTGCTGCTGTCGCCGCTGCTGTTTGTGTCGCCGCAGTGCTTGCACTTAAGAAAAAAAACTGCAGGGAAATTGTAAAAAGAAAGAAGCATAATCCTATTTGTGCAACGCAAAGCTCTCTTTTTGTACTTGAGACGGTATCCCAGGTATTTGCCATAATTTCAATAATATTAACGGGAATAATGTCAGATTGTAAGTGTTGACAAAGGAAAAAGTGCAGGGAGATTTGTAATCGCTTGTTATAGGCGGCTAAAAGTATGCTAGGAAATAGTAAATGATCACTAGGGAAATTAGGGGAATTAATAATTTATTTATTTATTGTTTTTAGAGTAAGTTGCTTTATTTCTAATATTAATATATGAAATATCGAAATAAGCTTAGGAAATCATTATTCTATACTTATAATAGTTTTTTTTTGTAGTAAGTGAAGCTACAGCAAAAGTGAAGTGTTTTACAAAAAGTAACTTATGATTAAGGTAATTTTCTGTTTAGCTTTTTATACTTAATAATATATTTAAGAACTATTTTTAAACAATAACAAAAATAATCCTTTTGTACCCTCCTTTGGCTTAATCCTATGTACAGTTACACCAAAAGGTTCAAATTCCTTTTTCAAATTGTAAAAATTACAAAATTAAATTACAAATAAGATAATTAGCTTTCCAGCTTATTATATTTAATAACACATTTCAGAACTCATTTTTCAAATCAAATTAATTTATTTTTCTTTAATTTAAAGCAACACCCCATTTTTTCTCCATTAAATCTTACTTTATAATCCCCACCCAAATCGAGGTCTTACCCTTGGGGGCATAGTACAAATTAAGCTGTGGCTATACATACATTCTCGTTTTGTTGCCAAACTCATAAAAATTACGCTTCTAGTAAAAACTACAAAGTAACCATGGGAAAAATTACGCTTTCTCGAGTGTGTTGTTGGTGGTGCTGCTGTCGCTTTTGCTGTTGCTGTCGCTGCTGCGTCTGCTGTCGCTGCAACTTTGCCAGAAATGCACACGCTGCAGTCGCCGTGTCCTGCCCCCGGTGTTACCCCTTCCGCCAGCCTTGAAAACCTGCTTGAAAAACCCACCCCTCCACCCCCCTACCCACCTACTTGTCCCACAGCCATTCTACATTCGCATTTTCCTGGAGAGGCCGCCCCCGCAAGATATATGTTGACAGCTTGTGAAAATATGAGCAGCATTTTGCTGCTGCCAGCCAAATGTGTTGAAAAATTGAAAAATATTTCGCCATCGATGCGCTAAAATATGGTTCCCCTCACCCCCAGGGGCAGCGGGGGGTGGGTGGGGTTGCGGGGAAATCGAAAGCAAATCGCTGGCAAAATGCAAAAGGGAAAGCGAGACGTGGCGAGTCGAGTCGAGGCGAAAAGCGGCCAGAGGAAAAGCGTTTTCTATGCCCAAAAGTTTTTGGCTTCCTGCCAAAAGATAGGGGGGGAGAGAGGAGCAGTGGAGAGGGGTAGGTGTGCGCCAAGGAAATGGGCAGCATGTCCTGCCCTTGCACTATGCACTGCGCAAAAATTCTTTGTACTTTACTTATTTTTTAATTTTAAAATTGAGGAAAAACGCATATATTTCCAAGTTTCTTATAAGTTCAATGCTAAATATATAAAAAGTAAATGAAATATAACTCACATCAGTCAAGATTCCTTAAAATCGATTTCTTGCAAGGCTTTTCCTTCAGTGTAACCCACCGGACCCACCTCTCCGCACTGCCCCTCTTCCTGTTTATGTCTTCTTGCGGCGTTTACTTTTGTCCGAAGCTTTTGTTATTTTAACATTGCGAAGGCGGGGAAAGCGGAAAAACCGGGGGGGAAGCGGTGGATGGCGGATAACGAGGGGAGGAAGGCACAAGAGGTTGTTTTTGGCCCATCGCGGCTTTTACTTTGATTAACTGACGAGCGGCAGGCAATTGGCACAATTGAAGGGGCAGCACCGGAAAATGCGGGAAAAGGCGGTCGTCCAGTCATTGTTGTTGATTTAGGATAACGCAGGCCAACGCAAAAGGTTAACAAAAAATTTATCTTTTCAGGCGGAAAAGCAGTGGCCAGACAGGGGGGAGGCGGGGGCGTGAGCGGTGTAGGTTAAGCAAACCAAAAAAGATGAGCAGCTGAAAATTTGCGTTCTGGCAAAAGATCTGCACAGCCTTTTCGAAATTGTTCTCGATTTCGCCATTCATTGAGTCCAGGAGCCGAGGGTGGGAGGAGTAGCTTAAGGCAGAGGGCAAGGACATCCCGCAACTTTGCCTTGAAATGTAACCAAGTACTTGCACTGCAAACAAAAAGCGATGAAGAAAATCACAAAAATTACGCATACGCATAGTTAGCCCATGCAAAAATGTTTCTTTTATGGTTTCCTTAATAAACTTTGGCCACAGTTTTGCAGGAAATGCATATTTTCAGGCATAACTCATACGCCATGTATGACATTCTTTATTTTATATATTTTATTAATGCCTGTATAATTATTACACCAATAAAAAACAGAAAACAATTAAGTACTAATTTAATTACCCTGCATTTAATAAATATTTTAATGGCATTTCATGCAAATGTGGGCCAAGTATGTAAATTTCCTTAATCAAATCCCTTTGATTACTGAAAAAATCCTTTGAATTCAAGGATATATACTGTACATATATGTAAAATATATATAATATGTATGAAATAATTAAAATTTGTGCAGCTTAATGCCAGTCAAGGGCAATACAATATCTCTCTCTTTTTAGGCATTTTCCCCTCTGTAAAACAAAAAGATTTGGGCAACCGGAAGAAAGGAACTGTGCGAGGGGTGAAGGGGGGTGGGACGCGTAAAAAGGCTCAAAAGGCAGCAACTTGTTAACTTTGCTTTTTATTTTGACAAACCCTCTGTCCCGCCCACCCGCAATTTTCCAGCTTTTGGCGTATCTGAACCTGGTTAGCAGCTGTTGCGGCCCCATAAGCAAATGTTTCGCACTCCCATTCCCCCCGCCCAAGCCGCAGGATGAGGATGGGGATGAGGATGGAAGGGGGAGGAGGAGTCCTGCTTCTGGTTGCCACATTTCCTTTATTTATGGCCGGGGCCAAAGAGGCGCCATTTTCATGAAAATGGCGGAGAGGAAGCGGCGAAATTGGCGACGCCACCACGTGATTAAAGCAGGGCGGAGGGGGACGCCACGGGAGTGGGTATAAGTAGATGAGTGGGCTGAGTAGGGGGTATTGCCCCGCAATTCGCCATAAAGGACCTCTCCTTCATTCCACTGTTTCATTTCAATTGAATTGAATCGAATTTAATGCATTTAATGCCATAGACAAGAAATATGCATCGGTATAGGTGAGAGTGAGGTGGTGTTAGTGAGGGTGTGTGTGTGAGGGTGTGTGTGTGAGGGTGTGAGTGTGTGGGGGAGTGTGTGTATTTTCCCCCACAGGGTAATATTATTTTTGGGTCCGCACAGTGGATTAATTTTATGAAAGGCATTCAAGGTAGTAAGCATGGGGGATTAGTAAAATTAAAAACATTAATTAGGCAAACTTTGTAAGGTCTTAAAGCGGATTTTTTTATCAGACTTTTTACACATTAATTTTAAAAGCAAATCAATGTTTAAAAAATCATAACTTAAACCAAAAATCCTCTATTGATAATGGTAATTCACTTTGATGTGTTTCCTTAAATAACCTATTTTCAATTATGTTTACAAACGCAAAAAAATTATATTTTAGTATATTTGCAACTATTTTAATAAATTGAACATTTTCTTTTAAAATTTTTTAAGAATTGAGAAAGTTGTTGTATATTGTGTAATATTTTCCAGTATTTATTTATTAGTTTTAAGATTTTAAATTTAAGATTGTGATTTCAATGGCAATTAATAAATCGAATTTTGAGCTATTTATATCCTCAAGAAAACCTAATATCTGCTACTTTAATTCGAAAATTTAATGGTAAATTTTTTAGGAAAAAAAAAATTCAGTAGATTTTTTCAAATGTAGACTTTTTAAAGAACTTTCCAAGAAAATCACAATAATCCGAATTTAAGTCGATATTTAAAGATAAGATTTTGATGGAAAATCTATGTTTAAGATAACCATAATTATGCAAAATATCACAGGAATTTAAATTTGAAAAGGTTTTTTCTGATTGTTTTTGTGGGATTCATAAATATACCTATAAAGATTACAATTTTTTTTAAATTTACAATTTTGGTAAACTTTTTATAATTTTAAAGATGTAAAATATAAAAAAAAACTGCAAAAGAAAAATATTAAATATTTTCCCAAACTTCCAATATTATTATTAATAATATTATTATTATTATTTAATTGATGTACCATTTCAATTTCAGTCCTTATACACGGCCTTGAACGCCTGCAATATGCGATATATAATTAATAATAATCAATACAATTTTTGTGTAGAAATCAATAATTAAAAAAAAGTGCAATAATCGACGAAGAAACGCCTAAGAAAAATAAATAAAAAATGAAATAAATAGAAGGGGTAAGTGGCTTTAAAGACTATCATTTCATTAATATATAACCAACCAATTTATATATACCCACAAAATACCAATTTATTTATAACCAAGCACCTTAATTATCTATATATAAATATACCCATAATACCTACATAAACACCACAAAATTTACCAAAAAAAAAAAAAAGAAAACTCTGGCAAACTTAAAACAATGAATACTTTGCACAAGCCCTAATTTAAACTGTTGAACTATTTTAAGCAGAATCTGTTGTAACATTATACGCCAATTGTCCTTGATTGCTTATTGAAATTTAACAACATTTTCAATACGCTTATTAAACTTTCCGCCAACATAAACATTGTTGCAACAGTTTTCCGATAAAAGTTTCCATGCCAGAGACCCGAACACAATCCTTTTTGTCATGGAAAGTGTTGAATCCCTTTGTTCCACTGTGCACACTGCAACACCGTGGCACCGTGGAATAATAATGGTAATAGCAACAACAACAACAACAACAACAACGATAGCACGATAACAACACCGATAACACCAAGGACAGCGATAACAACAACAAATAAACAGAAGAGACAGAGAGAAAAGCAAACATCAATAATCTATTTTATATTAAAGTTTATTATTTTTCACACAAACACATTCGCACACAGAGACACGCGAATTTTCCCCCTGGAATTTGTTTACACTTTGTGTTTGTTTGCTCTTAACGCGGGGGAAGTGTGGGAGTTTAGGGTGGGAGTGTGGGAGCCATTTTTGGGCGAGGGGAGTGGAAGAGCGGAAAACAAAGAGAAATGGAAATTCATTTGAATTTGGCCACCAGAGAAGTGGGCAGAGCAGAGGGGAGCTCGGAGCACCTGCTCCACTCGTCAGCACCTCATCCAAGGATCCAAGGACACCTCCGCGCGCGCCCCATGAGTTTCGTTTATAAATATTTAAGTGCTGCAAGCAAAACTTCGGTCCCCAAAAAGGGGAGCGGGGCGAAAACAGCTTAGGCTAAGTAAAGCGCCCGTTTTTGAGTCGGGGCCAACAAGCCAGGCCATGCCACGCCCCTCAAATGGGGATTTCCGCTGCCCATTTGTGCACTTTGAGAAAATGTGTGGGATTTCAAGGGGTAGATAGCTATAAACAATGAGATTTGATGTCAGGTTACAGTGATGGCATTTTTTTAACTTTATTTAAATTTATATTTATTATATCTATACTCTTTATTAAATTTATATATTTTATTATTCATTTATTTGGTATTATTTTATATTGTATTACATTATAATTTAATTATCTTCAGGCAAAAACTGTACTTTATTCTACATTTTATTTTAAATACATGTCCCAATTGAATTAAATAGTAATTTGATATTCTGAAAACTTAAATTTTAGTAGAAAATATCAAGAAAAAAATATTACAAAAAATATAAATTAAAATAAATTTCAGAGCAAAAAAACGTTGATACTTTTTAAAAGGAAATTGCTTAACATTTTATTATTTTTGTGCGAAAATATTAGTCCTACTTTTTGTTAAATGTTTTATTTATTTGTATATTAATTATTTTAATTTATTTATTTAGGCTAATTTTTCTGATCAGCTTCTTGACGTCATAAGAACAGAATGTAAACAACGCATTAATCCTATCAACTTTTTTTAATTTTGGGTCTAAAATTAAATGTTAAGAGTAAAATATATTATATGTAAATATATTTATTTATTATATATTTTGAATATCAACAAATTATTCTCAATAATATAAATATATTAAATAAATTATAGACATTTAAAAAAATATATTTAAATAATTTTGTTATATTTAAAATACATTATATATAAATATATTTATTTATTATTATTAAATATATATTTTAAATTATATATTATATATTATTTTAAATATTACAAAATTATTCACAATAATATAAATATATTTTTTTAAATGCCAATAATTTATTTTCGTTTATATTTATATTTAAAAATAGGTATTACATTATTTTAATATTGCCTTTAAAATAATGTTAAACCAATTTATAGGTATGAAAAATAATGACATAATCAAATTTTGATCATATTTTACTTCCTGCCTAGTTTTTCGCCCAGTGCCTGGCACTTTGGGCATGTGTTAATGAAAAGTTCCAGGGGAGCTGCTCGGAGTCAGGTCTCCGTTTACAATTTGAGGCAACGAGCATAAGCCATGTGCTGCCCCTCGTCTGGGGCACAGCTGGGAGTGGGAATGGCCCTAGAAATGGCCCTAGAAATGGGGACTGACTGGGTCCTGTCTCGGGTCTGAGTAGGGCTCCGCGTCTGGACCCAAGGAGCTGGATACTGGGAAAGCTGGGAAAGCTGGGGACCTGGCCTGGTCTGGGGCTCATTATCAATGGCATTTATGGCTTTGCTGCCATGGCAACTTTGCTCTTTATATTGCTCATCATGCGGATCTGTTACTCTCTTGGTTTGGGTATTTTGGGTATGGTGTAGAGGAGACGAGGAGGTCCTTCTGCTCCAAGTACCATTCCCAGAGCCCCATTCATCTTTCATATGGCCATCGGGCTCATCAGGAGATGGCAAATTGAATTTGAGGACAAATGCCAAGTCACAAGACTCCTTGTGACTTTTCTCTCATTCGATTTTCCGGGGGCCCAAGACGGGCATGTTGTCCTGTCGGTGTCCTCAGAGTTTGCAATTGTAACGCATATTTCCGGCCGCCAGGACATGTTATTTAGAACTCAATTAAAAGGCATTTCTGCTTTGGCATAATTTTTCCCCTCCTCAGTTCGACACAATCAGGAAGTCAAGCTGGTCAAACAAAAGGACCTCATCATCCTGCTCACTTGGCAGCACCAAAATACAAAACACAATAAATCACACACAAGTGGCCAGAAAATAGGCAAGAAAATAATATTATTATTTGAGGGAATTTGCTGAAATTTGTGATATTTATTTATCATAATTCAAGGTATTCTGTCTTCGACTTTTAGAGTTCTCCCATTTTGTGACACACTAATTGCAAACAGTTTTCTACCAAATATGGAAAGTATTTTCCTATTTTTTTGTTTTGTTTTTGCCCCTCTACTTTATGCAGCTAACTCGTTGTGCTCTCGTTTGGTTTTTGGCTGGCTGCTAGCTTTGGCTCGTGTCATGTGCACAAATTGCTACTTATTAATGTCAGAAATTTCGAATTGCAATTTCTGCATACAAATTGCTCAAAACTGACTAACTTGCCTCACCCCCCACCCACCGACAGAGCAATTTCAGTGGCAGCCATGAAATATTTCGACTAATTTCCACAATAAATTTTGATTATTTGTGCGGGTTAGCTGGTTGGGGGGCTAAAATCAGGGCGGAGTATAAGGTTAGGGATAACAAGAATAAATATATATATAAATATAAACTCAAGACTGACTTAAAGTCTTAGCCATAAACAGCAAACCGAAACAGACTCACAGAAATCGGAACAAACAAATTTCCTTTGCCATAATCAAGCTGAGCGAAAAAGAAAATTTGCATATTTACAAACACACACACAGAGGGAGGGGGGGTATTGAAGGAGCCTGAAAATGGCAGGATGTGTATTCCAGTCAGGACAATCCATCCAATATTTGTACATTCATCCTCTTCTCTGCCCCGCTGCCCCGCTGCCAGCTCACTTTCTGATTTATTACAGTTTACCCATTGAGAGACAATTAAATTGGGCGCTCTCCCTCCCCCAATCTCTCTCTCTCTCTCTTAGCTTAAAGTAGATTCCTGCGAGGGTCCTTGAACGAACTCCCCCCCTCCTAGCAGTTTAAAAAAATACCTATATATATATATGTCGAAAAATATAAAGCCTGTGACAAGAGCAAAAACAGGAGAGAGACTGGCGAGCAAAACAAAAACTTTTCGTACACAAACACGTAACCAGAACCCAATTTTGTGGCCAATGAAAGGACCATCTATATATATATATATATGTATAGATGTATAGATATATATCTATATATATGAGCGAGTCAGGGATCATTGAGAGATACAAAACCGAGATACACTCCACACACACACACACACATCAAGCGAGGTTGAACGTTGTCCTGCAACAGAAATTGACAATTTTGCATAATAATGATAAATTTAACATGAGCATCGAGTTTTTCCAAACGATCAGGGTTGGGGTTTGTTTCTTTGTCTTTTCGGTTGCTGAATTTTTTGCCCTTGACTAAAAAGGACCCTCGCACGTGTGGCTGGTAATCTTATCGGGCACCTTGCCGCCGCCTTGCCGCTGCCCGAATCTCCTTAACTAGCAATTGGATATTATGTGAGATTTGCGACACCAAAATGGCAGAGAGATAAACTGCAAAATGAAATGCCAAACGACGAAAGGATGGACAACAAAAGAGGGGCAGCAGGAGCAGCAGCAGCAGGACCACGACCACCTACTAGCCAAAGCATTCGAATGCAGGACACGCTCCGCCGCCGGCTCCGCAGGATCCTGAATACTGAACACTGAACACTGAACACTGAACACCAAACACAGTATCCTGCACACACTTACGCAGCGCAAGTCCTGGCACCAAAGGGTTAATGGTGCTGCCAGCAAAAAAAAAAATAAAAGGAAAAATGAGGCAAGGTTGATTTGCTGCCACTGAATGGAGTGTTTATCGATGGTTTAATTATAAGTGCAGCCTGAGCGGACATAAATTAGCCACAAGGTGTCAATGGGTGGCAAAGAAAACTGATTAAAGGCTCATAAAGATACGTTCGGAAAACTTGATTACCTTTTTCCAGCAGTCAAGTTAAGTGCCCTTCGGCTAAATATTAATTCAACTGCTGGTCGAACACAAACAGACATTCAAGTTAGTTATCGCCTCACAACCATCATTATCCTCACATCAACCTTTATCCTTGCCTCCATATTTATCCACTGGATTTAGATTCACACTGCCTGAGGGCCTATTATGTATTGTTTTTTATTTTCACCTTTTTAATAATGTTAATTATTTATTTACACTGTGAAGTTTGCTTTTTAATCGAATTGGTTGTTTTATTTTTATACCCTTGCAGGGTATTTTAAATTTAGTCAGAAGTTTGCAACGCAGTGAGAAGACATTTCCGATCTTATAAGATATATATATATACTTGGGTAAATTTATGGTTATGGTTTGGTATTTTCTTCTTGGTTTTTATAGGAGAACATTTCTGCATTTAACTCGATTTCTAATGTTTGCCCAGTTTTTAACAATTGTGATGAAAAAATTTGTACATTTTTGGCTCAAAAATCGCGAAGTCTTGCAAGGGTATACAAACTTCGGCATGCCGAAGATAACTTCCTTTCTTTGTTTTTTTTTTTTGCTGTCAATCGTTTTTAAGCCGTTTTGCATTCCCATTTGTTGTGTTTCATTAGTTAGAAAGCACTGCACTTCTATTTTCAATTACTTAATTGCATAATTAATTGATTTGTGTTTAAAAATAGAACGTTATTTTTTTTTTGTGAATTTAATTAAAAAGTAAGTAGACTTATTTTGAATTATTGATTTATTTGATTATTTTCTTGAATTTTTTAATTTATAATATTAAAGGATGCTTCATGACTTGTTTAATATAACCTTATTTTCATAAGAAATCAAACTAATAATTAACTTATTTCCATTTCCTGCAGTTATCTTAAAGACATGTTCTAGCTCGCTGACTGCGCATTATTTATCGTTAATCGCTTTTCTTATTTATGTATCGATAATCCAATTTATGGCTCAGCTGTTCCACTGTGCCCGAATTCGGACTCGACACTTGTGGCATGAGCTGGGGGTTTGGGATTTTCGGAGGGGGGACTGGGCGTTGGGAATGAGGTGGGGGAAGGTGGGGTGAGGAGTGGAAAAAATGTTTTTGGTTTTGTGCGCTTGGCAATTGCAGTTTACCTTCTGATACATATTTTGTGCATTGGCTTTAGTTCCCTCTGTTCGTACGCTCTGTGTTTGCCAATTTTTTGGTGCACTCCATTTTTTTCCCTCGTTTTTTTCATCGAGTTTCCCCCCGATTTTTTCCCCCGGTTTTCGCCCCCAATTTTCCTTGTCTCTGGACGTTCCCTGTTGCTCTTTATTGCTGCTTACATATATTTAACAATTTTGTATGCTGCATGTCTGCATGTGAGCGTGCGTTGTTTGTATTTCGCTTGTATCCTTGTTGTATCCTTCTTTTCGCTCTGCTCCTGGGCTCCTCTGCCCCTCTGCCCCTCTGCCCCTCTGCCCCTGTACCCCTCTACCCCTCTACCCATCTTCCCCTTTAAAGCCCTATTTGCTCTGCGTTTTTTTCGGGCGTTTCTGCCTTTTGCCTCTGCCTTCTGTTGCCTGCGTCCTGCATCCTGCTCTCTGTTTTCTCTGTTTGCTGTCAGTAGGTAAAAATTCCAATAAATAATTGAAATGGCTGTTTTCTATATACGTACCTCTGCCCCTCTGCCCCATGCAGGTTCTTTTGTCCGCCTGATGTTTTTATGATCTTTTGTGACGCATCGTCGAAGTGGCAAAGGCAAAAGTGGATTTTATTACGATTGGCCTTGTGCTTTCCCCCTCGATGCCCACACAAATCCCCGCTTAAAAATGCACATGGAAAATTATGCAGAAATTACAATAAACCGTATTATTTTCAGCTTATTTTTTTCCGCTCTCCCCTTGGAAATATACATTTTTTGTTTGTATTTGTGGCTTTATTAATAAATTGTTAAATTTCCACTAAACCGCCGACTTAACGGCCGCCCTCTTCCGCTTAATCCCCAACAATGTAAAGGACCCCCAATGCTGGCCAGGACCTTTGCCGCACACAGCACAACAATATTTTTGTTTGCCGCCACCTGAATTCTTATTGAAAATACACTTTCCCTGGCAGGGAAAGGTTGTAGAGCTGCACTTTGTGTTTTTATTATACTAAAAGAGTAGAAAACATTTAGTAAAAGTTATTATTTAATTGCTTTTTAGTTGAAAAATATATTTTAAGTCAAAACTATCTTCAATGAAAAATTCTTTATAATAAATAAATAATAATAAATATAAAGGAACTTTCCTTTGAAAACATAAAAGGTGAAAGGCGTCTAGCAAAATAATTTTTTTTTTTTTATTATTAATAACTTGCCCTAATAACTTGAAAATATATTATTAAATAAAAAAAAAACTTTTATTTTTATATTTTATATAAGTAAAATTGCAAGTAAAGTATAAGATATTAAGAAAACATTTATAGTAACTTGCTAAACGGTTTACAAATATATTTTAAACAAAACATTTCTTAGGTGGAAGATTTGTTGTATTAACAAAAGAAAAACTGCAGTAGAAAGTATTTATAAAATATCACTAACAATGTTTTAAACTATTTTTTGTATTAACAAAAATAAAATTGCAGTAGAAAGTATTTATAAAATATCACTAACTATGTTTTAAACTATTGTTATTATTATTTTTGCTAGTTTTTAGATACAAACTTTATTAGTAATAATACAAATGTTTTAAGACATTGTTATTATTATTTTCTTGGTTTTAAATGCTTTTAACCATTATTTTTAGTAATTAATATTTTTAAAGTATTTCCTTATGTAGTTTAATGTTTTTATTTTTTAAATATATATCTTTGCCTTTAAAGTAATGTGATTTTTATGGTAAATATTAGTGTTATTTACTATAATATTTATCCTTGAATATATTAAAATATTCTTAAGACATTAAGCCAGTTCTTTTTAGTTTTTTTAAATTATTTTCAGTTTTCTTATTATTATTTTTCCAGTTTTACATTTATTTATATAGAAAATAATAATAAAAATACTCCGTTTATGATTTAAATGCATTAAAAAAACGAATCCAACTTTAAGCATTTTATTAATTCTTGTAAAGTATTTTCTAGTGGAGGTTTTACACTTAGGATTTAAATTAAATATAAAGAAACTTCCTTGTAAAGCAATTTAAACTCAAATCATACTTTTAAACCATTTTTATTTGGAAATGAAATTCTATAAAAAATGTAGGGTACAAATACATCGACTTGAGGTAACTTTCTTCCCCCCTTTTTCTCAACAAAGTCAATTCGCCGACTGAGTTGGAGACACAATGGATTTTATGGATGAAAAAGAGCGCGGGGCACCAGGCGTGGGTTGCTGCTGCCGCGTGATTTATCTGCTGGTAAAGAAAGCCCAAAACTGCGGCCAAAACTGAACTGAAGAAGCGACAATATTTTTGATAGTCATGACCCCAAAAAGCCCCACAAAAAAAGGCAGTAAAAAAAAAAAAAAATTAAAAAAAAAATATCCAAAATGAAGAGCTATAAAATCGGGGCTAGTTTACCCGGCAACTTGGCAAGTTGCGAGTTGCTGGCAAGCAAGTTGCGCATTGCAAGTGGCAAGTTGCATTTTCCCCAAAAGCGAGACAGAGAGAGTGCGTTTTTTAGTGCACAACTTTGCGGCAATGATAAGTCGCAATGAGGCGAACGCATCTTTTTGGTAAAACGACCAAGGAGCTGGAGAAAGGACAACTCGCTGATTTATGATGGCGTGGCGAAAGTTTCGCCCCGAGTCCTGCAGTTTAGCGCCTGGCAAGTGATAAACTGCAATGACTTTAAAGTTGCGGAGCCGCTGGCTGCGATTCGCCATTCGCTTATTAGATTGTATTTGATGATCCTCATCGTCGTCCTGCGGCGGCCCTTCGTAGAAACCCCCCAGAACTTCCTGCTGCTGCAATTACAGGAGGCGGTGGTGGGCGGCGAAACCACTTTCAAAGGTCACCCCGGGGGAAAGTCAAGTAAAAGGAGGTTCTGGCTGGAAGAAAAAGTATTAACTAAATGTGTTTCGCTAGCCAAGAGCCATGGAAATGGTAATGCTGCCGAGTGCCAGCTTTTACAACGAAACAATAGTTTTTTTTTTCATGGAATTGCAGAGTAATTCAAACGCAATTCCTGGAAAAGGAACTATTTTAAGAAGTGGAAATTACTAAACAATTTGGCTTAAGTTTAATCAGAGAATGCAATTTATTTCAGGGTAATTTTAAGGTAATTTTATAAGGCGTTTTGATTAGTTAGAAGGAGATGGTCCTATTTATTTTAAACAATTAAATTTATTATCAAGTGTAGGTGTAAGAAATGTAAGGTAATTCCAAAATCTTTTTATCAGTGAGAGTTAGGAATATCCTAAATGTATTTAAACAAAAATTAAATAAGTTTTGAACAAACAAAACCCCAAATATTATGGCTACTTGTTACTATATTTCAAGTATTTTTACTTAGTCACATTGTTGAGATTCTTAGACCATTTTCAACTTATTTTATCCACTTGGAATTAAGGTTTTTTCTTATACTTTTAAATCACAAGTAAATGTAGCATTTATCAAATAACAAAGCCAAATCATAAGGTTATTTTCCCAAGGAAACTAAACAACAATTAAATGAAAATGGCCTAAGAATGAAAAGAAAAATTTACATTGCATTTAGATGCTCAAACAATGAATAATCCCAATGCTAAGGAAATTCTCTTTCCATTTCCAACCAGCTTTATTTAATTAGTATTCAGTTTAGTTTTAAATATCCTTAAATCCTTAAATATATCCAATTAAACAAACTCAAGGATAAACCACAACAATTAAAAACAATGTCAATTCAAAAATAAACCCAACCCTTGGCTAATTCTTTTTCTATTTCAAAGCACTTTTATTTAATTAATATTAAAAGTTATATAATTGTAAGCCTTAATTGAAAATAGTTTCTAGCCAAGAATAAACGCAAATGGTATGGCAATTCTTCGCCAACTTCGCAACCATTCCCTTTAATTAAACCCAAGGACATGCAAAAGGCTTTACATATATCGCACAAACTAAACAACAACTAAAGACAATATCAATCAGAGAATAATCGCAGTTCTATGGTCATTTCCGCGCTAATTTGTTGGGGCAAACTCCATGGCGCTTGTGGGGTTTCACCGAGACGCTCTCAAATCGCCTCCGAATGGTGAGCCAAATGGTAAATAATTTACAACCCCATTAAGACGAAGGCGAGAGAGGAGACCAAGACCAAGACCATGTCCATTCAGGGTACTGATTCCCCGACCACAGCCACGGGGAAAATAAACAGTCAAAGTGCTCGGGCTCCTCGGCACTTTGCAGCTGCAAAAGTAAGATCGTCTCAAGGACCAAAGGCAGCAGGCAGCAGGCACCCCCTCACGCCCCCAAAGGTGACCTCAAAACGGTGACCCCGAGCCACTGCCAACTTTGCTAACTAGGAAATCTCATTAATTTAGTCATCTTACTGCTTTTGTAGTGCAAATGAGGCGGCACGGCACAAAGTTCACGTTCCTGCGGTGCCATCGAAAGCCTCGGGGACCTCTTCACTCCGCCGCTCCTGTCACTCCATTTCGCCAGCTGCCAGCTCCCCCCCCCCTGCATCAACTATTTGTAGTGATGCACTTGGCGAAAAAACGTACAAATTGCACATAATTGAGCCAAAGGTTTGCTGATTTAATTATGGTTAATTCTCATATAGGGGGTTAGGAAATAAAACCAATGCCCAATTTGTGCGTGACCAGAGAAATGCATCAACAGTGTTGCGAATTTTAGCCAAAAGTAATTAATTAATGCAGCTATTTGTTTTTTAACTTTACAGCAAATTAGTTATAAATTTTAAAGTTTAGTTTTAGTTTATTGATGGTTTAAGAAACAAGAAAGCGCTTGCTTAACTACAGAATTTAGTTGAAATAGACTTGCTCTTATTTTGTAGTACATTCAGGATTAGTTTTGATATCTTCTTTTGTTAACTTAAAATAAATCATATGTATATATTTATAATATATATATTTATATACCTATATAATTTATAAAATATCAATACATACATCAATATACAATTAAACACCTTTCCTTCCTCATCTGCAAATATTTCCAAAATTAGCTTAGGGATTCTTCAATATAATTTACAAAAATTCACTTGCCCCTAACCGCACTTGGTTTGGTGTCTATACCAGCTCTCACTTTTTTCCTAGGCTCTTACAGAAATAACCTTAATTGAATCCAATTAATGATGAAGGTGGTTTAGATTCGTAATTTTCTCCCCGTGTATGGCCGTTCCCGTGGGCGCTTTCAGCGACAGGCCGGCGACAGATGGACTGCGTTTGGGATGAGGTCGAGTGGCTGGGAGACTGCGTCTACGCCCTGGGCTCACGGCTTGGAGTACTCCTGCCTCCTGCCTCGCAGCACATAGAAACCAACTCCCGATGCTCCTATGCAGAGAGAAAAAATTAATTAGTTGCCTTAACATTTACATTACCTTTTGCTTTATGGAATAATGATATACTAGATTTGTTTAATTATATTTTGTACATTTTTATATTTTCCGCCATTTGATATTAATTACTAAAGTTAACTTGTTCATTCTCTCATTCAAAATTAAGTAACTTGTAAAGCTCCTTTACAAATAATGGAATGAACTGATTTACTGTGTAATAAAAACAAAAACATCTTCACTCTTCCCACAAAATAAACTCGTTCATTCTCTCTTTAAGAATAACTTCATCACTCTCTTAATAAAATTAACTTCTACCACTCTCATTAAAATGAACTTATTCACTCTCTCACTAAAAATAACTCGTTTGCTCTCTCATTAAAGTGATCTTTTACACTCTCTCACTGGAATGAACTGATTCACTCTCTCATTAAAATGAACTTCTTTACTCTCTCACTAAGGTTAACGCGTTCATTCTCTTATTTAAATGAGTTTGTTCACTCTCTCACATAAATAAAAAAAATTATGTTCACTCACGGATACAAATGAACATGTAATTCTCTCAATAAAGTGAAGCTGTTCACTCGCTCGCTCAAGTGAATATGTTCATTCTTCCATTCTCTTTTTTGTACATTCTCTCAGCAACAAGCTAAAACTTTCATAAATAACTAAGAATAATCAATGGGCTTGCAGAGTAGTTTGAATTATATTTTTTCTCTCTGCACAATACCTTCAGACTCCTTGGGTTCAATGCCCGCCCACTTGGCAACGCGATGTGGTGCGATGGTGCGGTGGAGTCCGGGATACGTGACAGGTGGCACCTGGAGCAGGCCCTGAATCTGGACCCGGAGGTGAAGCCGGAGCCCGAGCTGGGCACGCCGTTCCACTTGAGTGCGCTTTGCCGTGGCCCGTTTATGGGCCGCTGTCAAATTAATTGGCTTTTCCGGCTTGGACTTGGGTCTAGCTTCTGCTCCTGCTTCTGCTCCTGCGGCTACTCCTGTTGCCGTAGCCCATAGGGGACTCTTTGCTTGGCTGACAACTCATTTCCTCGCGTCTCGAAGCAGGCGTCGTCGGCCTTCGATTTTCCCGGATGCCGGCAAACTTGCCCATTCAGTCGAGCGTCCTGTGTGTCCTGTGGCCAGTCTAAGGTTTGGGTGAGCCTTTGGGCTGAGAGGCATAGCCATGACGACACACGCGCCGCGCACTTGCCTGACGATCAAAGCGGGACCCTCGCAGGACCCTGGCTGGACTCACAATCTTAGTCGCTGTCCAGCGCCAAGGGCCATCCATCCAACCATCCAACCAGCCATCCTTCCAACCATCCATCCAACCATCCATCCATGTCCACGTCTTGAGTGCTGGCAAGTCCTTGAGTTGTTTTTAGAATGCCTCCAGCTGCGTTTTGATTGCCCCTTTTTTTTTGCTTGTGCCCAAAAGGAGACTGAGACTGAGGGCAGTCCTTCACTCGGTTTGAGTCCTTTTGCCAGGACACAGCCCACCCTCGGAGTGAGGCTGCAACTCGGCTTGAGTTCCGCTCGTTGGCACTGCGTCCTCGTCCTCCCTTCACTTTCGTTTTGAGTTTGTCCCAAGAATTTCCCCTTCCTGTTTTGGGACAATGTGAAAAAGGGGAAATACTTGGAATTTCTAGACCACTGTTTCAAAAAAAATCCCTTGACTATTTCAAAACTTGAATTTGTTTGTTAAGTTTGTTAAAATTTATATTTTAAAAGCAATTTCTTTGTTAGCCTTTTACATAAATTAACAGCAGAAAGTTGCCACTTTAGGTTTCTTGAGTATTGAAATATTTATTAGTTTTTTAAATATATACCTATATTTTGCTTGTTTTTCTTAAATCTTAAAAACTTTATACAACTATCTTACAATATTTGTAAAAAAAATTTATAATAAAAAAGTAGAGAGTTGTTCAAAAAATGTAACTTACAAAAACTAAGTAAGACGATAAAGCTTTACAAACTTTATATCGTAAATTCAAGAATCACATAATTTAGTATAGTTGAAAAATTGACTTATATTTTATAGAGATTCTATAAAGTTGTTAGTTGAAATCTATAAAATAAATAGTAATACTAAAAGTATAATCAGGGGTAGAAAAGAGTGTAGAAAAAAGGTCCACATAGCATTCTTCGTTTTACAAAGTCTACGTATTTATATTTTTATTATTTATTTTGTATATAAAAATAATTTCCTTAAATTTGCCATAATTTCAAAAGCTAAACCTTTAGCATACTATACATAAAATCCTTTATATCATGATTATGATTGGACATGCTATAAATCCTTAAAGGAAAATATGCTATAATTACTAAAATGCCATACAAAATGTATTCGACATGCTATAAATACATAAAGGAATATATGCTATAATTACTAAAATGCCATACAAAATGTATCGTATATCGTAACAGCCATAAAATTTTCCTGAAACTAAAGCTTCCATAAAAGTTTCAATTTTCCCGTTGAGCTTTATATTTTTAAATTTTTTTTATTTATGTTTTTGATGGTCTATAAAATTTTTAATTTCTTTAAGGATTTTGCCAAGTATTTTGGTGTGAAAAATTTGGAAATATTTGTTTTTCGTAGGAAATGTATTGGTTTTTGGTAAAAGAAATTGTGGAGGTTGTTTTTATTATTCAAATATATTATATAAATATAGATATATTTACTTTTATTGTTTATTATTATACATTTTATATTACGATATACATTTTACTCTATATTACATATTATATTTTAATAATAAAATCAATTTCCGCAATTTCTTTCAATAAAATATACGTATAATATTTTTAGAGATATGAGATACATATGTATACTATTTAATATATATATTTTTGTAAATGATTGGTAAATAAGAGAACACATTTCTTCTAGGTGCCTTTGAAATATTTCTGGCTACTTAAGCTAAGCTCATCGCTTTTTATTTCTACTCAAGGGACATCACACAACAAATATTAAATTTATATAAAAGAATCTTTAAACTTAATACACGGTCTTGCAATGTATCATATTAATATATTTCATTTGTATTATTTTTTATACCCTGGCAGGGTATTATAATTTTAGTCAGAAGTTTGCAACGCAGTGAAGGAGACATCTCCGACCCTATAAAGTATATATATTCTTGATCAGCATGATCAGCCGAGTCGATCTAGCCATGTCCGTCTGTCCGTCTGTCCGTCTGTCCGTCTGTCCGTTTCTACGCAAACTAGTCCCTCAGTTTTAAAGCTATCTGGATGAAACTTTGCAGTTATGCTCCTATATGCTCTCACTGCTATATATGTCGGAACGAGCCGGATCGGCCGACTATATCATATAGTTATATAGAAAAGATCGGTAAATTTTAATGAAAAAAATTATAACTTAGCCAATTTTTACAATATTTGAATAAAATTTGAGATATGGCCATTTTGTATTATTCTTGAATTTCGGTTTTAATTTGATCAAAATCGGACAACTATATCATATAGCTGTCATAGGACCGATCAGAAAATTTTTAGGAAAAAATCTAACTAATCCAATTTTCCACATATTTTCATAAAATTTGAGACATAGACACTTTGTATTATTCCAGAATTTCGGTTTTAATTTTATTCAAATCGGACCACTATATCATATAGCAGCCATAGGAATATATATATAAATTCATTAAATTCGTTCGCAACATTTTACGCTGGCAACATTTCTCGTTCGCAACATTTTTCTTTCGCAACATTTACCTTATGTCAGTACCCGAGAAAACGAAAAAGTCTGAAGGTTTTTCTTCTTCTTCTTACTTACTGCCAGGGTATTTAAACTTCGGCATGCCGAAGTTAGCTTCCTTTCTTGTTAAACTTAAAGTTTCTTCCTAACGCTTGGCTAATAAAATGGCTTTGAGAAAAAGGAGAGTTCATAAATGGCAGTGAGAAGTTCCGGCGTCTAAATATACCGGTCAGGTGTTTATTGTTGTGCTAATTGCACTGCCAGGACCCCAATTCGACCCCTAATCGAGTTTGAAACCACAGCCAATTATGCTGCGTACAAGTGCACCTGCAAGTGCCCCACCACCTGCAGTTTGCCGCCAATTTTCGGCGGTTTGAGGCTTCAAAATGTGCGCTTTGTGGCAAGCACTTCGTTGCACTAATTGAATATGGGGGGAGGTGAAAGGTGCAAAACTCACCTGAAATCAAAGAACTTTAGTTGAGGAGATTTCTCTAATATTTTTCACATTTTCTTATAATTAGAGTATTTTATTTAGTTAGTTTCTTTTGAAATTATATAAATTAAATGCCTTCTTTTCAAAAGGTTTTAAATGTCAGCGATGAAACGAAAACGAAAACGAAATCCAAAATGGCCTTGAGAGTGCCTGTGGGGGAGGTGAACTTCCGGTGGGTATCTCACCAGGTATCCTTGCGCCTCCTTGCTCACTGCTCACCCTGGCTGAAATCTCTGGCAGATCCCGAGCGAGGATAATATTTTCCGCTGCCTGGCTGGGCATGGCCCTCTTTTGTTCCGGCAGCCAGCCAGCGGAACCGGAAGCGGAAGCGGAAGCAATACACCCACACACACGCATGTGGCAAGCAGGCAAGCAAGCAGGTGGCGGCATTGAATTCAAGGCACTTTCGCTTGACATTCGGCTTTTGGTTCTTGGTGCTTGGTCCTTGCCGAAAGAGTTCATCATGAAGATCCCATATCTTATTAAGTGGGTCATGCCGCGAATTAAGCCCTCGAAGACACCGCATTTACGGTCGCGTCTCCGTTATATTAAGTGTGAAAGGCAACACAAGTGGCAGGCAGGCAGCCTGGCAGGACGAGGAGGATGCTGTAGGGGACACTAAATGCTGGATGTGGATGTGGTGCGGTTAGGACTGCGGCATAAAAACTTTTTCAATTATAAGCGCTTTGAGAGATAAGGCGGCATACCGCCAACAGCAGCAGACAGGACAAAAAAAAACAAGGAAACCAAGTCCTCGAAGCGAGCAATACCCTGGGAATATATCATCATCATATCCTTTATTTATCTACGATAATAAATATATATATAAATGAATATAAAACATTCAAAATGAACATAGGGCATATATACATGGGAATATAAACTAACTAACCAACTAGCCGCGGGTACTATATATTGCCCGAAGAACATTATCTTCTTATTCTTCAGTTTTTAATAAAAGCCCATCATAACCCATTGTTACGATTTAAAAATATTGAAATTTAATAAAAAATCGAGTTAGTACATAATTTAAAAACCTTGAATATGGCCTGAAGAAATTTATAGAATAAATACTTCAATTTTTAATTTTTATTCTCTTGCAGGGTATTTTAATTTTAGTCAGAAGTTTGCAACGCAATGAAGGAGTCATTTGCGACCCTATAATATATTCTTGATCAGCATCAAAAGCCGAGTCGATCTAGAAGTGTCTGGTTGAATAACAAATTTTTTTTTTAATTTTCCAAATTTTTTAGGGTTAAAATTGTTGAAATTGAAAAAAAAAATTTTAATTCGGTATGCAGTTTTATTAGCCTTATTAAAACTAACTCAAAACAGTTTTCCGATTGAAAATTAATTTATTTTTAGCCTAGTTATTATAATTTAAAGATTTCATTTTATAAAAAATAAATATTTAAATTTAAATATTACTTTCGAGGTTTTATATCAGTCAGAAGCACAAAACTCAGTGTAGGCGTCTTTTTCGACCCTATAAATCATATATATTATTGATCAGCATCAAAAGCCGAGTCAATCTAGCCAAATCTGGTAGAAAAATAAATTTTAAAATTTTTGCATAATTTTAAGGAGTTAAATTGTCAAACAAAAATTTGCAAAAAAATTAATTTGAAAATAAATTTAAATTTGGTATGCAGTTTTTAAAAACGAACTCAGAGCAGTTTTCCGAATTCAAATTAACGTATTTTTAGCTCAGTTATTATATTTTTAAGCTTTCATTTTCACCAAAAATTGAATTATAAAATGATTTATAAATATTTACATTTACATTTATTATAATATCAGTCAACAGCACAAAACACAGCGAAGAAGTCATTTTCGACCCCACAAATCATATATAGGTATAGTAATAATTTTAAAATAAATTAATAGTCAGTATGAAGTTTTAAATACTTAGTACAAAAGTAAACATTTTATTGTAGTTTGAGTTAAGTTTTATTTGTGCTTTGAGTTGAGTTTTTCCTTGTGGCTTGAGTTGAGTTTTATTTATGAAATCTTCCTGCTTGTTTTTCTCGAAACTTATTTCATCTTCCGTTTTAACAGCTGGCTCGTTATCCTCGTTGGTGTCTCCTCTATGGCTGTGATCTTCATCTGAGGCTTCTTCCTTGGCTAGGCGCCCTTGGCCGAAAGTATTTCATTCTCATGGGTGAAAAGCGTCTGCTCCAACACTCTGTTGGCCAGTTTGCGGCTCAGCTTTTTACTCTTAACCAGACTATCTAGGATATCTTGCAGCTGAAAGATCTTATCGGTGTAGATGGTCATTCTGATATTTAACGGGGAAATATATCAGCTCAGGAAAAGTTCGAAGCAGTCCAGGTCCAAGTCCAAGTGAAAGAAAATTTCACACAGAATTCAGAATGGAAATGTCATGCAGGCTTAGAGAGGAGAATATTGCTAAGATCTGCTATCGATGGTCATTGATTGTGAGAATATCGATAACAAGGCTACAGGCTACAACTCTGAGAAAATGTAAAACAAGAAAACATAAAAAGTAAATAAAAACATTAGGTATAATAAAGTGTAAATATGATAAAAATTATGTATAAACATCTTTAATATCTTTTATAAATCTTTTATAGTTTGACTTTATTTAATGTGTCTAACTTGCCTTATTTTTAAAATGTATTAATATAATAAAAGTAATTTATACCAAATAAAATCCCTTTAATAGGTCCTAGCCTATCAGGCTTCACTACCTACTACCAATACAGGGTATCAAATCCGGCAAAAAGCACTGCTGACCACAACGCAACCGCCGCAAAAACGCCACAGATGACGCGCACATGGCGTACTTTCTATATTTAATATTTATTTGAATAAACTCGTTAAGTTCTTTTTTGTTTATGCAGTGTGCCAGCATATGAGATTTTTGGCTAAATGAAAAATGGAAAGGTAACTTGATGGAAATTATTTAACTTGTCGAGCCAAGTAGATTAGAAGTTGGTGGAAATAAATTAAGTAAATCTAAAGAATAAGTAATTCTTTTCAATTGATAAAATTATTCTTATAAATGTTATTTTTATTTTATTAATATTTTGTATTAGTATTATGTATGTACATGTATATATTTGTATTATTTAAGGTACATTTCTAAAGCTAAAATGCTGGTATACTCCAGCAGTAAAATAATTATATCAAATATTTTATATACTTTGAAGAGCTTTATTTTTATACCCTTGCCGGGTATTATAATTTTAGTCAGAACTTAGCAACGCAGTGAAGGAGACATTTTTGACCCTAGAAAGTATATATATTCTTGGGTAAATTTATGGTTCAAACATCGCGAACTCCTTCAGTGGTTTTTTGATCGTAACTTTGCTAAAACTCAACGGATTTTTGTCTGGTTTCGTTTTTTCTTCTTGGTTTTTAATGGAGAATATGTCTGCGTTTAAAACTCGATTTCTATTTTTTTGCCAATTTTTGACAATTTTTCATCTAAGAAAAAAAATTAGTTCACTTTTGGCTCAAAAATCGCGAACTCCTTCAGTGGTTTTTCAATCGTAACTTTGCTAAAACTCAACGGATTTTTGTCTGGTTTCGTTTTTTCTTCTTGGTTTTTAATGGAGAACATGTCTGCGTTTAAAACTCGATTTCTATTTTTTGGCCAATTTTTGACAATTTTTCATCTAAGAAAAAAAATTAGTTCACTTTTGGCTCAAAAATCGCGAACTCCTTCAGTGGTTTTTCATCGTAACTTTGCTAAAACTCAACGGATTTTTGTCTGGTTCAACCCATTTAAAGGCAGGACTTTCATCTCAATTTTCTAAGCCAACTCTTTAATGCCTCTCTCCTCCTGAAAGCCCTCCTTAGTGGCCACATTTATATGCCATAGAGTTGAGTGCTGGAAATATTTCAAAGGACATCCGCAAGGGTCTTCGGCACACCGAAGGGGAGGCCTCCTCTTGAGCTGTGCTGCCACTCGGGGGTCGCATTACGACTTGCTGGACACTGGAAACGTGCTGGTAATATATATTTCTAATATATATATGTATATATATTTAAGTAAATCCAAGTAAGCCAGGAAGCAGAGCCGGGCCCCCCTTGTCAGTTACCCTGCCAGAGCCAGACTCACTCCAAATTCAGTCTCGCTCGGTCTCCCTTCCACAACCACATCAAAAACTGAAAATTAAAACGGAAAATCGAAATTGAAAGAACCTTTTTGTGAAATTAAAAGCCCGTTAGGAAAATAAGACTAGTCTAAAATCCCTGATAATGGCCAAAATCATCGATAGCGAGAACTGTGATCAGCCGGGTATCCTCAGTAAAATCGATAGGCTGTGCCGCAGGATTTTGCCCGGATATAACTACATACGGAACAGACGCAGTGGATCTAGAGACTCACTGGCGGCCCATAGGGTTTGCTCTGGATTTGCAATACCTGCCAAGTTCCGTGGCAACAGAGGCAAGAATCGGGATTCAGCGGAGATCACCGATGAAATCTACCGCGGCGCCGGTATATCCAAGTCGGAGTTTTGCAAAACTCTGGAGGAATTATTACGCAAGAAGCTGATTGTGATGCAGGAGCGAATGAAAGAGGTGGATCCGGAGAAGTTTCTATGGGAGGAGCACGAGCAGCAGGATCAAGACGAGTCTCTGGTGGTGCGCCCTTTAGTGAGCCCGGAGGTGCGCCAGAGGATGATCCAGGCGATGATCCACCAGTCAGGTGAGGACACTCGGCAGTTAATTGCCAGCCAGGAGACCCACGAAGATGAGCCTCATTCCTCCAGCTTGGAAGAGACGAAGGGGAAAGTGCCGAGCGATGACATTCAGTTGAAAGAAAATAAGGTGGAGGAACCGGAAATGGAGACGGAGATGGAGATGGAAACAGAGACCCAACCGGAACGAATCCCTACCCCAAATAGCCTTCTGGATTATTTTTTGTCTTAATGTTTGACAGTTTGCCCCCGATGGAGGTCGTTTTTCTATATAGTATATCTATCTATATATTTTTCAACTAAGCCAATTTATTAAACCCATCGGCGTGGCAGCTTATTAAAATTAATTGGAAATAGTAATGAAACCGCAATTAAAAAGGCTTTTTGCCATAATTTGTGGCACAAGGGAAATCCTAATGGGGGAGTGTTGAGTGTTTAAAAGCTGAAGCTTTGTTTTCCTTCACTTAAGTTGCCTCTCTGGGTCCTTGTGGGACCTTTGATTACCTGCTGCTAATCAGTCAACAGCAAATTAATCGCTTATAATTGGCACCAAATGGGGGAAAAGGTATCAGCAGGTATGACTTAAAAAGGTATCCTGTTAAAAGAATAATTTATATAATTTAATAATAATAAGGATTGGTTAAAGATATAAGGCCGCTTGAATACATCAAATATCTTGAAACTTAGGTCTGTATGTCTTTTAAAAATATATTTAGGCTGTTTTTTCTAAGAGAACAGTATGGATTTAAACCTCTAAAATACAACTTGTTTATTTTAGTTTATAAAATATTAATTGATCATAATAATATTAATTGCACCCACTTCAAAGCCTGAAAACTATGATTTTTAGCCTGGTCCTTCCTGTGTTTTTGGCCCTCTCAATTACAGGATATGAAGGCAAGGGGACTGTGCGGACAGCAGGGACACTCATTGAGCCACTCAGCAGCTCGATTGTGCGAAAAAGCCACAGCCATGACAACCAGGTGGGAATTTGAATGGAAAGGGGACTTCGAAGGAAACTAGGAAGGGGACCAGGAAGAGGACTTCGAAGGGGGACTGGGACATGGCCTAGGATGGGGGGAATGAAAAGGGACCCAGCCAGAGATGGGGCATGAGTGACAACCACTTGAAACATCGATTTAGTCCTTGTAAATTGCCCAACAGTGGGTGGCCGGCCGTTTGGCTGGTTGGCTGGATGGCGGATGCTGCGATGTCATTGAGCTCCGGACTACAATTATGTGTATTTCAATTTGTTGGCCAGCTTCAAGAGCGGTTAACGAGGGACGACCGGCGACTGTAATGCTCTGAGCCCAGCTAATGGTCCTGGCATTAGCATAGAATACAGCCTCCCACTTTCACTCCTCCTGCTGCCATTCCTCCCACTCATCATTGAACATTCGCATTCGCATTCGCATTCGTAGAGTCCACTGAGGCCATGACAAAGCGCTAACAAAAACATTACGTATACGCACCGCAAACCAAACTCCTCGACTGCGTGTATTCCAGTGTGTGTGTGTGTGTGTGTGTGTGTTGAAGAGAGGGAGGGGGCTGGGTGTGTGTGCGAGGGGGGGGGGGGGGGGGGGGATGTGTCCTCGGGGACAGCATCATAATTTTGCTGGCCAAGCACTTGAGCACTTGACCATTAACGTAACTTTTGTCTACGCAGCGCTGGGCGAGCACAGAGAAAAATAAATAAATAAGTAAAGATTTAAATAAATAAATAAGTAAATAAATAAATAATTAAATAAATAAATAAATAAAAAGAATAAAAAAATAAATTAATAAATGGGTAAATAAATAAATACATAAATATAAAAACAAATGAATAAATAAAGAAATAAATAAATAAAATAGTTAATAAATTAATTAATTTATTAATTAATTAATTAATAATAAGCCACATTAATTAATTAATTTTTTAATAATAATAATTAATAAGAAGAAAAAAATATATAAATAAATAGTAAATAAATAAATAATAAAGCAAATTAATAATAAAAAAAGGTAATTAACAAAATAAATTAAAATTAACTAATTAATTAATTTATTAATAAATAAAAAACAAACTAAATAACTTAATTAATTAATAAATAATAAAGAAAATAAATAATTTAAATAAAAAAAAATAATTATCTAAATACAAAAATGCTTAATACCGAAATTAAAAGATAAACTAATAATAACAAATAAATAAACAAATAATAAAAAATAAATAATTAAATAAATATAAATAATTAAATAAATATAAATATAAAAATAAATATAAATATAAATAAATTAAACTATTAATATTATAATATATATTATAAGTTATAAGTTATAATATATATTATAAATTATAAGTGATAAATTCAATTAAAAATAAATTATAAATATAAATCTATGAAAATTGCAAATATAAATAAATATATATATATATATATATAATACATATATGTATGTATATATACATAAAAATATAAATACATAAAAATATAAATACATAAAAATAAAATACAAAAATAATTTATATATGTTTACATAGTTATTTATTTTATATTTCAATTGATTTTTAATTTTTGTATTTTATTTTTATGTATTTCTTTACTTAGGATAAGCAAAGAGTCCAAAAGAAGTCTTAGAAGTATATTTTAAAAATGTTTATAAAATTAAGAAAGCCTTTTCAAATTTCCCCCAATATGTTAACCCTTAAAAAGCTGTTAAAAAGTTTATTAAAACCAAGAATATGTTTTTTTAAAAGTATATTAAATTAATGTATAATAAGAATATGTACATATTTTCGTACAGTCTTAAATGTGCATCATTTATAATACTTCCTATAAAAACCTGCTAAACTAAGCACATTTTCTCGCTATTTTTTGTTGTGTTGTGTTTACCATCGCATCGAGGGGATCCTTCGCATGTTGGTGGTCAAGTGGGTCATCCTGGGCATCCTGGGAACGTTGACCACCGTCGACCGCAATCTGTGCGACCCACAGTGGGCATTCCCCCGGGTTCCTGTTCCTGTTCCGTGGACCCCTTCAATATTTGTGCTTTGGGGGAAGGTAAACAAAAGTGTCGCCTACATTTTCCCCAGCATACAAAAAAATAAGAGTGGGGGAAATAAACGAGGGAAAATGGAAAATGGGTGTTGCCATAGGTAATATGCTAATGCTGTGAAATTGCAGCAAATTGTTGGAGACGGCGGTCTCTTGAAGGCCTTGGAAAATAAATATAATTTAATATCTGCACACACATCTCGCATGTCGCATAATTCCTGGAAACTTCATTACAAATTCCCTTCGTCGGCTTTGCAAAAAATACAAACCTTGGCCTAATGTTCTCCTCCCACCCTTCAATAACAAATATTAATGTCATCTTTTTTTCATTGTATTTTATTTGTAATTGTTTTTTGTTTTTATTATTTTTTCAAAGGGATTTTCGAATCGAGCTTTGGATTAAAATTGTTAATTGTAAATTACATTAAATTGTCAGTTTAATAATTAAAGAATGTTCGTATTTGATTTGCGAGTTTTGATTTTATTTGTATTTATTTTTTATTATTATTATTTTTCTTTTGCTCGTCGGCAGCAGCAATAATTGAGCAAATATTTCCTAATTAAATCGATTTATTCATAATGCACGATGCTACTCAGAGATATGAAGGGTAGAGGGGAAGGGGAAAGCAAAGGGAGAGAAGGGGAGAGGCAGGGGGCATATATATTGGGAATATATTTATAAGGAAAGGTAGGGGAAGGTCAGTCAAAAAACACATTTACAGAGGCGTCTTCAATGATATGTCTTGAAATTTATATATATGTATGTATATATGCAATCGTGTTCAGTTATTTCATGGATATGTGCAAGAGTCTGAGCTGGTAGGCTATCGTTATCGTTATCGATTACAAGCTAAGAGTAGTTTGTAGTTCCGTTCTCCAAATTGGACTTAAGAAAGGTAGAGAGATCGAGCGAGCAATTCGAAGTCGAGAGTTAATTAATTAATATTAAGTTTCTTTTAATAAATATATATATAATAAATATATATTATGTATCGATGTAAAGTAAATCGTTTATCGGTTAAGTTTGATATTCGATTAATCAATAGGTTATATTTACTTGTTATATTCGTACTTGTTGTATTAGCTGTGTGCGTTTTGTGTCATTGTTTATTGAATTTATTTTGGCTAATGCTTTTGGTCAATCGATATCCCATCGATTAACTATCGATTACTAAAATCGAAAAGAAAATATGTTGGCTAATTGTTGAACTTTGGAAATGAATCGATAATTAATATGTCGCATATCCCTTACCGAGCCCAGCCGAGCTTCGCTTGATTATTATTGTATTGCAGTTTTGGACAAACGCTGCTCGCGTAGGGTCATCAATCGACGTCTTATCGACAGGTTATCGATAATTTGTAATAATAGTTTTCTTTGTTTAGCTTGATAGATGTCGACAGACAAAAACGGCCTCCATCTCAATCGTAGGTGAGAGATATGGCCGACTTTGGTGTGGGCAGCGGCGATGTGGTGTTCTCCTCCTCGTCATCGTTCTCCTGCGAGTCCTCTGGTTCGCCGAGGGCATGCACAAACTCGTAGAAATCTATGCGTCCATCGCCGTCCACATCCACCTCCTTGATCATGTCCTCAACTTGGAATGGGGTGGAGAATTAAAGCTAACACTAGGGGGATTAGGAACTAGCACTAAAACTTACTGTCCTCCTCGTCGAGGTCCTCGCCGAGGCACTGCAGCACCGCTCGCAAATCGGAGGCCGTAATATAGCCCCGATTGTGCTTGTCGAACACGCGGAAGGCATCCCGCAGTTCCCGCTCCTCCTGATCGGCGGAGGACAGGCCGGACTTGTCCTCGTACGTCATGTTGGACAGGATGTCCACAAACTCCTCGAAGCTAACGTTGCCATCGCCTTCAGGTTCAGAGTACAAAATGAAGAAATTAAATGGTGATTAAATAAACCAAAATAATAAATAAATGTAAGTGGAGTGGCTCACCATCTACATCAATCTCCTGCAGCATCTCCTGCAGCTCCTCCACCCGGGCAAACTGTCCCAGGGAACGCATCACAGTGCCCAGCTCCTCCTTGGTGATGCAGCCATCGCCGTCCTTGTCAAAGAGCCGAAAGGCCTCACGAAACTCACGCATCTGTCCCTTGGAAATGCAGCGTCGCTTATCCTGTGACTCGCTGGACTCCATGGGATATTGACCATCGCCGCCCAGCTCCAGATTCTCCGAGGCATAGGAAATCTGGCGGCTTTTCGTCTTGCTTCGTCTGCTGCGGACACTTAAGGCGCTTTGAACGGGCGGACGATGGTGTCTTCCCCCTGTCTTCGAGGATTGCTCGTAGTCGTCATAGGACTCCTCTTCATCAGCGCCATCTGCCAAATCCTCCTCTTCCTCCTCCTCCTCCTCCTGCTCCTCATAATCATCACCATCATCATCACCATCATCATCATCATCATCATCATCGTAGTCGTCCTCGTCTTCCTCCTCTGGTCCCAGTTCCCTGAGATTCCGCTGGGCATAGCTGACCCGCGTGCTCCGCCTTGTGCCGCCCTCGCAAGAGCTGGAATCGGTATCCGCATCCATGTCCATGGCAGCACTTCGTTGTGTAGCTGATGCTGATGATGTTGATGATGACTTGGCCGATCGCGTCGTCAGGGCTTCTTTCTTGCGCGGCCTCTGCCGCTGTCGGCGCTGCTGTGTCGCTGGCGGTGCTGCTGCCTCCTGGCTGCCTCCGGTCAGTCCGGCCTCCGTGTCCTGACCAGCTCCTGTGGCTCCTGTCGTCTGTGGGGCCACCACCTGATCGCTGCCCTCCAGCGGCTGATCAGCCGTCTGCTCCTCGTCGGGTTCATCGCCACTCACGGCCGCGTTCCTCGTCTGAGCGAAGGATTAAAGAGGAAGAAATGCATTTAAGTAAATAAATAAAGGGTAATAATTGAGTAAGGAAATAAATAAATAGGCAAGGAAATCAATTAGAAAAGAAATAAAAGAGTGAGAAAATAAATAAGTAAGGCACTAAAAGAGGAAGAATATAAATAATTAAATAACTAAGTAAGGAGAACGAGGAAATAAATAAGCAAGACAATAAATTAGTTGTAAAATAAATAAATTAGTAAGGTGATAAATAAAAAAGGAAATAAATAAATAAGGAAATACATTTTTAAGGAAATAAATAAGTAAAGAAATAAAAGAGTAGGGAAATAAATAAGAAGGAAAATAAATAAGTAAAAAAAGAAATGAGTAAGAAAATAAATAAGAGAGGAAATAAATAAATAAAGAAATAAATTAGTAAAAGAATAAATAAGTTAGAAAATAAACTAGAAATAGAATAAATTAGTAAGGAGATAAAGAAGAAAAGGAATAAATATGTAATTAAATAAATTAGGCAAGAATTTAAGGAGTAAAGAATAAATTAGAAATGAAATGAAGAAGTCAGTAAATAAATAAGTAGAGAATTAAATAAGTAAAGAAATAAAGGAATAAGGGAATAAATAAGTAAGGAAATAAATTAGTAAGAAGATAAATAAGAAAGAAAATAAATAAAATGAGGAAAAAACAAGGTAATTAAATAAATTAGGAAGCAAATTAAAGAAAATTTGAGATGAGATGAAGAAGTAAGTAAATAAATAAGTAGAAAATTAAATAAGTAAAGAAATAAAGGAATAAGGGAATAAATAAGTAAGTAATTCAATAAGTAAAGACATAAAAGAATAAAGAAATAAATAAATAAGAAAGGAAATAAATTAGTAAGAAAGAACAATGTAATTAAATAAATTAGTAAAGAAATAAAAGAGTAGGGAAATTAAAAAGTAAGAAAATAAATTAGTAAGGAGGTAAATAATAAAAGAAATAAATATGTAATTAAATAAATTAGGAAAGAAATTAAAGAGTTAGGAACAAATAAGAGATGAAATAAAGAAGAAAATAAATAAATAAGTTAGGAATTAAATAAGTAAAGAAATAAATGAATAGGGAAATAAATAAATAAGTAAGGAAATAAATTAGAAAGAAGATAAAAAAAATGAAATAAATAAAATGAGGAAATAACAAATGTAATTAAAGAAATAAGTAAAGAAATAAAAGAGTAGGGAAATTAATAAGCAAGAAAATAAACAAGTAGGGAAATTAATAAGTAAGAAAATAAATGAGTCGGGCAATAAATAAATAAATAAATAAGCCGCTAAGGCAACTCAGGAAGAAATAATATATTTAATTTATTATTTCTCCACATCCAACCCTCTCCCCCTATCTCCCTCTCTGTGTCTCATCTCCTTTCGGTTAAAAGGAAAATCATAAGCTCTTGGCGTCTGCGGGAAAACACCCATGAAAAGCGGCAATTAATGCTTGCCTATTTAATTATTTAGGTGAAAAACAGCGGCTGCTCAAACTCCTGGCCGAGGCCACTTAACTGCTACTCCCGATCCTTCTGCCGACTCCTTTCACTCCTCTGCACTCACCATTAGCTGGCGGAACTCGCGGGCAATTGTTGAACCAGTTAAAAATTTATTAACTGCCGTGAAAAGCCGTTTTCCTTCCAATGTGACGGCCTTCCTCCCGCTTCAGCGGTTTTGAGCGGCAAAGAATCCTCCTCCTGGGTCCTCGTCCTCCTCCACCACCTCCTCCTCCTCCTTCTTCTTCTCGTGCTCGCACTCGTTGTCCTCTTTTGTGGCACTGCAACCGCTGCTGTGTGACCTCGCCGCTTCCCAGGATATGCAAAATTCCGTATCGTCGGGGGCGGGGGAGCGGGGTGGGAGAGGGCTGCAAGAGGCAGCGGTGGAAAATATGTTAATTAAGCAATTACGTATTGAATGCAATGTGCCACACCCCTGTCCCCCTGGTGTGGCACAGCCACTCATTTGCATAGCGGACACGTCCGCAAATTCGCCACCAAAGAGCGCCAACGTGACCGAAGCCAAAGCCCCATCCTGGGAGCCAGGATAAGCGCCCGCTGACTGAATTCTATAATCAGTCTAATAATCCATTTGATTGGCACACACGCACACACACAATGGCATCCATTGATGTCAGGAAAAATAAAGGGAACTAAAGCCGGAATAAATACCCAAAAGCTCCCTCGGAAAATCAAACACAAAACACAAACAATGTTTGCTCCTCGTTGGATGCCATTTTAATGTGTCAAGTGGTTCGAAAGGAAAGAGCTTTCTTTAAATTCCCTTCAAAATTAAATATATAATAAAAATATTTAATATGTCAAGTGTCCCGAAAGGGAAGAACTTTCTTTAAATTCCCTTAAAAATGAAAGATATTATATAAATCAGGAGACTGTCAAGTTATTTTTCTATGAAAGCATTAAAGGAATTTAAGTAAAAATAAATATATATAACGATACTATTACAATCCTAACACTCAAGGTAAATATTATCGATGAAATCTCCCCAAGAAAATAGAAAAATATTGATATAAAATACGAAAAAAAAATATTTCTACTTATCGACACACTTAACTCATACCACTTAAAGTCAGCTACAAATATTTCAAACTCGGCTCTTAAATATTGCAAATATCAATGCCATCGTTATGGGTTCGAATTAAACCCCATTTGGCCGCGGTTTTTACGAAATTTAAATAATGCCAGCAGCAGCAGCAGCAGCTCGGTAAATAAAAGAGCCAAGAGGCAACGAGGCAAAGGAGCTTAATGGCGGCCAGCGAGTGGGAGATGAGGGAAATCCGATTATCGCTGTGGCCAGGAAAGGACATCACCGGACAGCCGCCTTTCCCTCGTCGGCTTTAAAATTGCATTTCGATGGCCTGTGTGTGTCGGCGGGTTTTCTCTTCTCTCCTTTTTCCATTTTTTTTTTTTAGCCTATTTTTCAGAGGCAAAAAATGCAGCTGGAGGTGAAGGAGAAAACGAGCGGAAGGAAGTGGATCGCAGTCACCACATGCGGGTGCAGCAAAACCGCTGTGAAAATGCCCCCCGAAAAAGGAAGTGGCAAGGCGACACAAGAAGCATCAGGACACCCCAGGTGGCAGTCCAAGGACAAAGCGGGTTGGCTGGCTTTCCAGCATTTTCACATTTTCTGTGTGTGCGTAAATTTAAGACCAATCATTCTTCATACTTTAAAATCCTTTAAGGATTGCATATGCATACAGATTTAATTAACATTTAACGTTCAACTTGTCCATTAAGCCAAAGGGAACAATGGCGAGAAAATTGCAATAGCAACGAGAAGCAGGAGCAGGACACGGAAAGGAATTCGGAGGAGTAAGATTCAGAGAAGGATTCGGAGGAGCGAAATTCAGAGGAGAAAGATTGGAAGGAGCAGGTTTTGGAGGATACCGGGAACAGGGAGCAAGGAGCAGAGAGTCAGGCATTTGCATACAAGAAGATGATCTTCCCCCATCATCTGCAACAGGATGAACAGGACATCATACCATCAGTCCATTCCACGTCAGCGGTTTATTGTCCTAGGTGTCATTCCAATTTTCCTACGAGCAAGTAGGGGAAAAGCGAAAGGAAAATGAGGGTAAGATATCACTAAGGAAAATCTAGAGAAGAAATACAAACAGATGCTTGCTTGACTTCCTTTAATTAAATATTAAAGCAAATTTATTTCGCTTTGAAAACCATAGCTAAAAATGATGTTAAATATTTTTGAGAGCCTTTAACGTTTTCTCTGAATAACTTTCCCTGCCTTTTACATCACTTGACCATTATTTTCTGTGTAGATTTCTGTTGTCTATTCCCCAACATCATCTCATCTCTTTGGCTGTTCCATTGCTTTGGAGACGCGTGCAAAGTTTCTGACATGAAATAAATGAAGACGCAACTTTCCAGCAGCTACGCTTTTCGCTCTCTCTCTCTATCTCTCTCTCTCTAATTTTCGTTGATTTTCCGCCTGGAATTTACCTCCCACCACCCAGCGCATGGCTCTGCATAACTTTATTCGGAGTCAGTCCCTTGGTTAGTTTTTTCTTCTGTCGCGAAACGGAAGCCACAGACATTGGGAGCCACCTTGTGATTGGGGCGCGTAAGGAAACACTGAGTAATGAACGTTTGATAAATAAAGTAAATTTAATGCTCAAACTTTTTAATAGATTTGAACAGGGCTTCTTCTGCCTCAAACTCCAAGCCAAGGCAACAGCCGGGAAAATGTGTGGGAAAATGTGAGGGACAAAATGGAGTACAGAAAGTAAAGTGGAGTTGAGGAAAGCCCCGGGAAACAGCCAGAATAATATGAGGGGCAAACCTGGAGTCTAGAGAAAGTGAAATGGAGTTGAGGAAAGCCCAAGAAAGAGTCAGGAAAATGCAAGAAAAAGCCGCTTAATTAGGCAGTATTGGAAAAGTTTAGCCATTTAATTTATAGCCAACTAAAAAAAAGGTTTAAGGAAAGTTCTCAAAGCTCAAATAACATAAACATTTTAAAATGAGCCTTTCAAATATTTATTATATTTATTTTAAAAAGTAGCCAAGAAGGCAGTTTTCCGTCCCTTAGTCTGTCTCAAGGACTGTGGCTTTCGGTCCTTCTAAGGGACAGGGAAATCCTCCTGCCTCCCCCAGATGAAACCCCGCCCTTGACCATATTTTGTGGCAAAACATTTAAGCAGCGGAAAAGCGAAAACACAAACCGCAAAATGTTTTCTGGTGGCGCGCATTTTATTGTTTAATTTGAAGTGCAGAGGGAAAAGCGAGAGAGAGGCAAGTGCTTTTGGTGGGTTTTTCCCGGGCTTTTCCGGGTAATAACCGCCTGACCGCAGCAGTGCTGTAAATGGATTACAATGCCCCGACCACGCCCCCATGCAATCAATTAAGGCGAGGCAAAATGTAAATAACATTTCTCTCTCCCCCCCCAAAAAAATACTGGCTTTGCAGTTGCGTCCTCTGAAAATTGTCATACGCGGCGTATGCGTAATATTTGCATGCCAATGAATGGTTACTGTGGGCGTGCACCTAGAGAAAAAGGGAATGCAATTGAAGTAATTTTTTTGGAATCTCGTTCAAATGAAGAGTTTATACATAAGACATAAACGTTGTACATTTAAACCCTGTCAAAAGGGGGAGTTGTAACGAATTGAAATATTATCCATGAATTTTAAATTTAGTCTTAAAATAAAAAAAGGCTTAATTTTAATGAATATACAAATTAAATTGTTTTTACAAATTTTATAAAGAGCAAACAACCTATTTAATCCGCATCTTAAGTCTCTTTTCATTATTTATGCCTCAATATTGTTTTTAAACTAGAATTCAGTTTCTTTTTAAAGGTTTTTTTCTCTGTGTGGTGTCCTTTATGTTTGGATTTGTGTGTGTGTTTGTGTCCATTTGCGTGTGTGAAACCGTGGTGCAGACACAAAACACAATTCGTACATAAAAGCGGCAACAAAAAGTTTACGCATAAATCAAACAAAAGCAAACAAAACAAAGTGGAGTGCGGAAGCAGTCTCTCTACTGTTGCCTCTACTTCCTCTTTACCTCTCTCTTGCTCCCAGTACTTCTCTCTCTCTCTCCCTCTCTCTACGTCTCTTTCTTTCTCCCACTCTTTCTCCCTTTCTATTCTTTTGCCTCTTCTGCATTCCTCCACTGCACGTAAATATTTCGTGGGCAATAAAAAATTTAACAACACAAAGAGGGCCAAAAAAAAAAGCAAACAAAGAAATTGTACACGAAAGAGGGAAAGGGGGGGAGTTGAGGGAGAGAGAGTGAGCAGAGTGAGAGGAAAGTGGGTAAAATGAGAGGAGAGGAGAGAAAGTGTAGAGGAACCTGCACAAAAATCAAAGTAACAGAACAAACCAAATCAGTTTTAAACCAAATTCAATGTTTGCCGTTTTTTTTGGCCTGACAAAGTCACTGCTATATCTTTATCCCTTGCTTACCCCCCATTCCGTTAAGCGTTATTCCTTATCCACATCCTGACTCCTTGCAACATTTACAACGCCACCACATGGGACTCTCCACCAAGCCAGGTCTGTGTTCAAAAAAAAAAAGAGCAAAGCAGCCGCCGCCAAAGTGTGCCATGAATGAATATGCATGATAATCAAGTGGCGACGATGCGGCCCGGCCTTCCGTCCTTCTCCTCTTTTTCCTCCTTCTCCTTCTCCTTCTCCTTCTCCTTCTCCTTCTCCTTCTCCTTCTCCTCCTCCTCCTCTTTCTCTTCCTCCTCCTCCTTTTGGCACACATTCACCCATACAACCACACACCCACACACCTCTCCTCCCTCATCCGTTGCTTTGCCAGACAAAGTGCACAAAACGTAGCACACTTTCCAGGGCCAGCGACTGTTGGCAAAACGAATGAGTGTTGCGTTTGGATTTTTGGCCATTACAGCTAATTGCAACATTTTGACCAACAAAATTGCATGTTTTAAAGTGTATTAGATAGAAGAGAACGTTTCTTGGCTTATTTGTAAGGAAAAAAAACCATATTCTAGTGCTCTTAGCTATACAAAATAACTTGAAAATGCGGCTTCTAAAAAAAATAAATGAGGTTCTTAGAAAAATTATAAATATATATTCATATAAATTATAAATATATATTCATATAAATTATAAATATATATTCATATATATTATAAATATACTTTCATATAAATTATAAATTATATAAATAAAAAAAATATATATAAATTATATAAATAAAAAAAATATATATAAATTATATAAATAAAAAAAAATATATATAAATTATATAAATAAAAAAATATATATATAAATTATATAAATAAAAAAATATATATAAATTATATAAATAAAAAAATATATATATATGATATAAATTAAATTATACATTTATTTATAAATTAATTATAAATTTATTTATAAATTAATTAAGAGTTCAAAAGAAAATTAATAAATACTTTTTGTCTATATATATTTATGAAAAGCCAATAGGTAAATTTTTTAAGAGTGTTAAGCTTATTTATTTAGGCTTTTTTTAAATAATTTTGAATAAATGAAATTTAAACCAAAAATATTTGCCCATTTTTGTTAAGTCATTAAAAAATGTGGACTTAAATTAGTCCACTTGTTGTAATGTAAAGTAATGTTAAAATAATAAAAATATTTTGTACTGTGAAATTCACATTACAAATATATAAACCTCAACAATAAAACTTATTTTTTTCAAAACTCTTAAAATTTTTTAGGCACAGCATGTCTTAAAATAAAAGTAATCGAGAATTTTCTCTTAACTTTTTAAAGACTAAGACTTTATAAAAAAAAGGTTAGTCTGTAAAAAACTCATAATATAATAATCTAAAACTTTGTATAAAAAATACTATATCTTAAAAAAAATTTACTAAAAGTTAACCATTTGAAAAGAAACATATTAACACAGAATTTACAGGAATTTACTGAACTTACTTTTTATTGCACATTTTTAAAAGTATTTTAAAAGATCCACCTTATATTTTCTTTCCCTTTAAAGTTAAGTAAAGTACAAACTAGTATGATTATTCCCTGAGAAACAATGAAGTATTGAGCACTTTTAAAGCCTTCTTCTGTCTAAAACACATATGCGCAACCAATTGTTATTCAAAATTAGACCAAAAGTGCACACATCACAGTCCCAAAAGGGCCTCCCCCCATCGCTGTCTGCATTTTCCTTTGTCCAGTTCGTTAGTCACAGAAAACGGGTAGAACGGCCCGCATTCTCCATTTGCCAGTTTGCTGTTTGTGACATTTGCATACGACTTAAGCGCCTGCCTTGGCCTGGCCTCCCTGGTTTCTCCTCCGAAATTGCTGAGGAATTGCATTTAACTTCCGCTTGACTTGCAGTCGCAATTGGCCAAAGCCCCTTGACCAGTGTGTCCGACGAGGAGAGAACTTGCCAACTTGCAAAAGTTTGCGCCCGAAAGAAAATGCCAACGGGAAACGAAGGAAATTGATTCAAGGAAGAGAGAGAGGGAGCCCTCGTATACGCAAACAATTAGCCGAAAGAGGCAAGTTTCGGAAAAGTTTGCAGCTGCTCGAGTAGTTTGCCATCATTCCAGAAACTTGGCCTTTGTGGCGAAGGAAGTGCATTCCTCATAGAATTGCTTCGATTGGCGCCACATTCCTCCTCACTTTCCACTTGGTTTCAACTTTCTTATGCTCTTTTTTAGTTTGTTAATTAAACTTCAATCAATTCCAGGCGGTCATGCTACATTTTTATTTTTCAGCCCAACTCAAACATAAATTGAACATATATAAGGCATACAATGGAGACAGATGTTAAAAGTTCCTTGCTAATTTCAGAATTTCTCAATTTCAGCCAAATATTTCTTGTACAAATTTCAAAAGGGAAATTGAGGCAACAAATTTAAAAAAATAATTACATGACCTATAGGAACAATGGTGTGGAATTTATACGTGCAACTTAGGACACCTTTGTTGTTCATTTCAAAAACATGTTAAAAAACTGTAAAAAAAAAAAAGTACTTCTGTGGCACAATTCCGCTGGCAGATCTCTTCAGTGGCCAAGCTTAAATCTAAAGTACATCTGTTGAGATGACTAGTGTTTTCATGTGGAATGTTTTTCTTTGATTGATGATTCATCAGATCAGCTTAAAGATAGGCCACAGTACGCTCCAAGGCCTCGCGGCGATCCTTCACAAGGACATGAAATAAGGAAATGATAATTATTAAATGCAATAAAAAAGGAAACTTAAATGCCAGCTTATACCCAGTACTCGTACATTCTTAATTAATATTGTAATTATTAATATATAAATCTTATACAAAGATCAGTTATAATAGAGTCCCGGGTTTAAGCAAAAAGAAAATATAATCTACAAGATTTATAACTCCAGACTCTCTTTAAAAGTTCAAAAGAGAGAACGAGCCAGTGGTTCTCTTGGAATCTTACGCTGCTCTCTCCTCTCTCTCCTTTATGCGAGATCAGGCAATGCGTTATGCATCTTATACGTTATATTATCCTTCTTTCAAGATTGTAATGCAACAAAATCCCCTCTATTTCCCCAAAAGAGATAACACCTATCATCCCATAGGCCAACTCACAAGGTTGTATTGTACAATGCGCGCGATCTCATAGCTTGGATTAATTGGGAACTGGACGTGATCCATCATGTTATATTCCTCGTCGTACTTATCGAGCTCATCTACGTATCCCTCATCATTCAGGTAATTATCGTCATTGGGCTCCTCAGCAACCCTCTCCTCCGAGTCCTCATCATCATAATCAGAGGTCTCCTCAAAATGCACATTTTGTCGGGGACCAACCAACTCCCAAATATTAAAAGGATCTGGTTGGATGACCATATTGGTGGATGGATCATCCTCGACATCAACCACTACCTCTGCTTTGCTGTCATCGCTATCTTCGCTATCATCGCTGTCATCGCTGTCGTCGCTGTCGTCCTCTGAATCATCAGTGAAACCCACCACATCAATTTCGGAAGACTCATCATCTGAAACTTCTTCAGAGCTCTCCTTCATGGGGTCCATCGAGCCATAGTACATCAAGGTTCCCTTATTATAGCCTATGGGCTTTGGCCACTCAAGGAACTTTTGCTGCACACCCGAGGGAGATTCTAAAGTCTTGCTTTTCTTTATGGGCAGCGATGTTGGTGGCTTTAGGTTTGAAGCCGATCGTTTTAAATGCTGTCGCTGTGGTGGTTTGAAGGGCGATTCTAATGGCTTTAAGGCCGATTCTGGTGTCGAAAAGATTGGATCTGGTGGCTTGAAGACCGATCCTTGTGTCTTGAAGATCGGTTCTGGTGGCTTGAAGACCGATCCTGGTCGCTTTAAGGCCGCTTCTGGTGTCAGAAAGATTAGGTCTTGTGGCTTTAAGGCCGATCCTTGTGGTTTAAAGGCAGATTCTGGTGTCAAAAAAATCGGATCTGGTGGCTTGAAGACCGATCCTGGTGTCTTGAAGATCGGTTTTGGTGGCTTAAAGACTGATCCTGGTGTCTTGAACATCGGTTCTGGTGGCTTGAAGACCGATCCTGATCGCTTTAAGGCCGCGTCTGGAGTCAAAAAGATCAGGTCTTGTTGCTTTAAGGCCGATCCTGGTGTCTTAAAGATCGGTTCTGATGGCTGTAGGAGCGATTCTGGTGCCTTTGCGGTCCACTGCTGCTGTGCCTGTAGCTTCTGAGATTTATTCCTAGTTTGTATATTATATTGGCTTGAATGTTGCCCCTGCTTCGGTTTGGGGTTTGGGTTTTGGTTCTCCTTGCCTGACTTGGTGTGATCCGAAGGCTGCCTTGGTGGGGGCATGCCATTGGACTTGCGTTTTTTCTTTGATGGCAAGCGAAAATAAGACATCCTAGAAACACACAAATACAAAACAATAGGGAAAGAAATAATAAATGGGATGAGTAAAAAGAAAGAATAAATGGGATGATAAAAATGGAAGTATAAATGGGATAAATACATATGTTAAACAAGAATGGAAGCTATATACGGCACGCCGAAGTTTGTATAGCCTTGAAGCTTAAAATTGGATCATTGGCAGCTATATGATCCTTTTAGTTTAAGCCAAGTTACGACCAAAAAACCACTGAAGAAGTTCGCGAATTTTGAACAACAAATGTACTCTTTTTTTTCAATAAAAATTTTCTCATCGTCAAAATGGTCAAAAATTTACCAAAAATTAAAAATCTAGTTTTAAGTGCAGAAATGTTCTCCATTAAAATCCAAGAAAAAAAACCAAACCAGGCTGAAATCGGTTGAGTTTAAGCCAAGTTACGATAAAAACACCACTGAAGAGTTCCCGATTTTTGAGCCAAAAAGGTAGCCCATTTTTTTTTCGTCAAAATTGTCAAAAATTTGCCAAAAATTAGAAATTTAGTTTTAAATGCAGAAAAGTTATCCATGTAAAATTAAGAAGAAAAACCCAAACCAGACTGAAATCCGTTGAGTTTAAGCCAAGTTACGATTAAAAAACCACTGAACCAGACGGACGTGGCTAAATCGACTCGGCTGTTGATGCTGACCAAGAATATATATTCGTTATAGGGTCGGAAATGTCTCCTTCACTGCGTTGCAAACTTTTGACTTCAGTTATAAAACCCTGCAAGGGTAAAAAAATATGGTTGGATGTTGGGAATAACTTAGGGTTAAGGCAGTAAAAAAGTTTGACAAAACCATAAACGAGCAAATCAAATCCTTTTTTTGGGACACTCACACACTTGGGCATTCATTTATCACAAATTACTTGGGGAATCAGCTAAACGGCGCCAGCAGATGACAAATTAAGTGTGGCAGGTCCTGACAACACACGCACACAAAACCCACACACACACACGTGCCAGCAGGACAACTTAAAATGTTTACAAAGACAACAAAATACACAAAAATAAAATCTCAAAGGAACCTAAATGAACGAGAAAGTTGCGATGCAAAGCGATGACACGACGATGGAGATACTCTTTCATTTAACACTTGATACCTTTGAATATTAAAGGATATATCAGCTAAATTTATAAATAAATTAAAACATTAATAAATATTTAAGTTATTTACTTAAAATTAGTAACTTAAACATAGAAAAAGTATAGAAGGCAGCACCTCACCTAGCAAAGGAAAAAGAAACCAAAAGCAACTTATTTATGGTCATTTAACACCTTATACCTCTGAATCTTTAAGGATATATCAGTTAAATATATAAATATATATTTTAAAGTATGGTAATATTTAAGTTATTCACAAAAAACTAGCAACTTAACTTATAACTTATATACCCCAGTCAGGCTAATGCAGGACCTTAACTGGTTGAGGAAAAACAAGCTAAAAGGACACAAATTTTCGGTCCGCTCCTCATGCATATGCATGTATATGTATATGGGGGGTGGAGGTGGTGAGTAGGACATCGTTCTTCGTCCTTGGCCCTTCCTTCTTCGCGCTTTGCGCTTTAGATGCTGTTGCCTCTCGTCTGTTGGTTTTACTGTAGCTGTTGCTTTCAGTGGACCCGGTCCCAGGACCCAGGTCCCAGGCCGTCTGCCTTTTTATTTTTTGGACAGGACAGGACAAGACAGGACAGGACAGGACATACAAAAGCGTGCTCCTTAAGCCTTTTATTCAGTGCTATACTCTCTCTCTCTCTCTTTCTCGCTTTTTCTTTACAACGTCACCGGCCCCGACACTTAACCCTCTGGTGTTCCGTTTTTCTGGCTAAATTTACATTTCGTTCGCTTCATCTATTTTACGTATTCATCGCGCACATTTACATGCGTTTTATTATCCTTTCTCCTCCTCCTCCTGGCTGGCAACTTGTTATTTGTTGTGTTACATATTCAAAGGATTTGCCATCTTTTTTTGGTATCCCCTAGGTTTTCCTCGGTTTCCCTCTGCTTTTCTTTTACTTCCCCCTTTTTTTTGGCAAGTGGATTTGCTGGCAGACATCTCTGTGAGTCCTTCGCGTGCACCAAGCTAAGGGTATAGCTTAATATCAACATATTTATGATGTGTTTGAGAGCACCAAGAAGGCAAGTGTGTCTGTGGCAGTTGAAACCCTTAATCGCAGATGGAAGGCAAAATTATTACAACTCCCCTCAGCTCAGCTGTGCTTTTGTGGAGGATCTTAAATAAAAATAAATAACAACAAAAAACCCACATTTAAAATTCTGTTTAAATCGGAAAACATTATCTGTCCTTATGATAATAAATTATTTTATTTCAACTAGTATCTCTGTCACAGCTGAGCCCAGGTAAGGCCATCAACAACAGGTGGGGGAGAGCAGGACGAGAAGGAGGAGGAGGAGGACATGAACATGTCAAGTGGCCCCCATTCCTTATGCATGTAAATCTGCAAATCCCCCAAGTGCAGTCACTTGGCCTCCTGCCTCTTCCCTGATAAATTATAAACAAGGAATCTCCATTTCCACGAGCCAAATGGCTGACAACTTCTGACTTGACTTTCGCCCGCAGGATATCCCAGAGATGCGGATGTGAATGACTGACTGGCTGACTGATGAGCAGGTCGAAGTGGGTAACACCTGACAGACAGGAGATGGGAGATGGGAGATGGGAGACGGTAGACAGGAGATACCAGTCAGAAAAGGAAGGCAACTGGCAACAGGCCCATTAGCAGGAGGAGGTCATAGCCAATCCACTGCCACATCATCAACTTCGACCTCAACGAGGGCAGGCCAATTAATTCGTGCTCGCCTCAAAATTAACAAGGATGCGAAGCATGATGATGAGGATTTTCCATGGGCAAACACACACACACTAACGACAAGGGGTTTTTGGTTTCCGGATTTGAATTTTGGGGCCTCTGCTGATGCAGCTGTTGCTGTTGCTGCTCCTGCTGCTGGTTGGCGGTTTCGATTAGGATAGCTGAGGAGGGGGAAATTTATGCTGCACGATAAATAATCGGTTGTTTTGGCAAATTGCTGCGAAATTTCACAGCAAATTTGGAAAACCACTCTCGACTGATAAGGCACAAACAATCGATACTCTTACGGGAAGCGATAACCATAACGATTAAGGGCAGGAAGATGGTTAAGCCTCATGGAGATTAAAACCCAATTACTGGTTGTACTTATGTGTACATATATAAATATATTGCTGGGGCTTTTAATAGCCTTACTTTGAGCACTAAGCTGGTCTTTGTACATCTTGTAATTTCACTCGATTAATAATCGATAATTAATAATAATTCATACAGCAATTTCAAAAAGGGATAATAAATTATAAGAGACTTTTAACAACCTTAGCTGAAATAAGCTAGTCTTAAGAGGTGTACCTTTTAATTTCACACGATTAATAATCGATAATTAATAGGATCTGTTATAAATAATGACCGATAAATAATATGAAATGTTACAAGTTATATGTGTAACCTTAAGGCCTGTATGTGTATTTATTTTGTATAAACTATCGGTTTTTTAATAGCGGTTACTTTGGTTGGTCTGGTTTTTCTTTGTACTTCTTGTAATTTTACACGTTTAATAATCGATAATTAATAGGAAATGTTTTAAGTTGTACAAATATTTATAGATAAATAATATGAAAATGAAATATAGGTAACCTTAAGTCCTGTCTGTATCTATATTTTGTATTAACTATTGGCTTTTAGCGTTACTTCGATTCAGTTAATTTCACACCGATTAATAATCGATAATTAATATCGAGTCATAAGAAGGATTCTAAATTAGACAAGTTATCTTAAATCTGGGCCAGTCTTAGTCCAAATTCAACTTCCTTGGCCAGAACTAGCTCTTTCATTGAAGCTAATTAAGGAAAGATACAGTTCTCCAGGCTCTCTATCATTTTGATAACCGACCCCAGGCTGGCTAATGGTATAAGATAAAACCAACCTCCAGCTTTAGTCCCAGTTCCATCCCCTTCTCCTCCCACTCCTCCATTTACCCCACTTCACTCATCGCCTGCCTTTGGGGGTAACCACTTGGATTACACTTTCCCAAAAAATATGTTTTGCTTTTGTGCTGCTGCTTTCACTTCTGCTTGTGCTACTGCTGTTTCTGCTTCTGCTGCTACTTCTCCTCCTGCTGCTTCTGCTCCTCCTGCTGCTGCTGCTGCTGCTCCTCCTCCTGATCCTCCTGCTGCTGCCATTCGCTTTCTGCATTTCTTTGTCGCCGTCGGTTATTGTTGCCAGTTTCCCAAACAATGCAGTCCCCGAAAAGGACAACATGAAACATGGCGAGACCTTGTGGGCGGCGGCAAGTGGCAGGGCGGCGGCGGCGGTGATACATGAATAAGGACAAGCAAGGCCAACGGCAAGCGATGTGTCGCTACATCAGCCACCCACCCATCCCAATTCCCATTTTCCCGCCCCGGATACTTGTCATTGTGGTGCACTTTTTCCTCTCTCTCTCTCTGTTTTTTTCCCCCCCTTTTTTTTTGAGCTCTCCTCGCACTCGGAAGCCGCTCACCTGAACACCGGGACAGGAAATGGGTAACAGCTTATTGCATAACCCACAAGCGGGCCAATGTCGCCTGGCCGGGATTAAGCCAGTCACCAGAAGCCCCGAAAGCCAGGAGAGCCAGCAGGTGGGAGGTGGCACTGAGCGGTTCACGTTTTTCTTGATTTGGTATTTAGGTATTTGTAAAAAATTGGTCCGAATATCTTGGAGATTTATAAAATAAGATTTATTCAATAGGGATTTATATTATTTATAATAATGTATTAAAAAGTGCTCTGGCATTAGCCTTAAGGAACTTATTTTCTGATACTTATAGTTACCATAATTCAAACGAAAGTCCTGTCCAGATCCCTATATAAAAATCCATTGGATTTGCCTAGCAAAAAGCAGTTTTCTATTATTTCTAGTGTTTCCCTTGAAGGTCCTTCAGTGCAATCCCCTCATTAATTTCTCCCAGTTTGCTTATACATATATATACCCATTCAATCTCCACTAAAAGTGTTTGTATGTCAGAGCATTCTGTGTTGGCTTCATTGCGAAATTCATCGGCTAAGACTTGCTTTCGACTCAATCAAGTTGATAACTGAGGCACCAGAGGCACCAGAGGCACCTAAAAAGGACCCAAGGAAGGCCAAAGTCGAAGGGGAAAAGTTCCTGCTGCATTGGCAAAGTTTTTCGCACCAAAAGATTTTCGCAAACTGCAAATTTTTCCACTTTGCTGCCTTGCTGCTCGCCTGCGAGTTATTCAAGTAAAATATGGCATATATTCATCGGGGCACACACACTGCGTACACACAGTGTGTGCACACTACACTCTCACTGGCAGCCTGACAAGTTGTAACATGATCCAATTCATTAAATGAAAATTATATTTTATGATTTAAATTGCATTTTCCCCTTAGCCTGCACTGATATGTATAAATGTGTTCTGAAGCATACATACATATGTGTGTTGCTGTTAGTTCAAGCGCACACACTGTGCAAAGTACACTTAAAAAAAATATTTAAAAATTTATAAAGAGACATTAGTTACTAAGCCTAAAGTTCTGTGCATTTTCTTCAAGGATTCAAGGACTCTTACAAGGCTTTGAAGATGAAGTTAAAGATTAATTGTATTTTTGCATAAAAGTTCTATTTATGTAAATTTTTGTTGCCACTGTATGTGTGCTAGAATTTCCCAAAAAGAAAAGCCTACCAGAATCTAGTCAAAGAACAGACTTGGCTACACAATGGCTGCAAGAAGCAGTCAACTTTTTAGTATTTGTATCAGCTTAAATAATTTTTAAACATTTTTGTTTTTTGTTTACAATACTAAATTACTCTATAACACTTAAAAAAAAATGTATTTACCTTAACAAATTATTTTTGAAATAGTTTTTCAGGGTTATTAAATCCAAAAGCTCTTCAATCTATCAAAAGTATTCAATCTTTGTTATGTTTAAAGCAAAATTAGAGTTACAACTTTTAAAGAAAATAAGTCTAGGGTTTTTTTTTTCGTATCTAAGGAAGATATATTTTAAGGGATGCTCTTTTTATTTCCGGTATAGCCTCTTCTTAGAGGCTTTCCTGGAAGCTGAAGGGCAATGAATCATCGGGAGACTCTAGTCTTGGTCTCCTGGGAAATGTTGCTTTGCTTTAACATTTTATGTTTGAGGAAATTTGAAAGCCGCAGGACTCCACAACCCCTTTTTTTTCTACTTCCAAAATATTTTAGCGGAAATTCGTGTTTTATTTTTTAAACGCGTAAAGTCAATGCGGAAGCAGCCTAAATAAGGAAAGAATGAAGGAGCGAAATGCCGGAAAAGGAAAAAGGACTCGCTCCTTTGTGGGGGTGTGTGTGTGGAGCTGGCGACAAAAAACAATTTCATCTTGTTAAGAGGAGGAGGGTAGGTGTGCGCGCGTGTGTGGCAAGGAATTTAAATTGAGCGCATTCAGCTGGAGATGCAGCCTCCGTCTGCCACTCACCACCCCACCCCCCTGAGGAAAACGTGAAAATTCCCACACATTCTCGTTTGCTTTAGCTTTCTTTTCGCCCCCCTCCCGTTGCCACCAGCTTGGCGGCAATAATAATCTCCCGGTGATCGTTTTGTTCCGGGGCCAATCATTTGTCATCTTTTCGCCTCACTTGATTAATGCTTGGCCCAAAAACCAGGGGACACTGATAAGGATACAATGGTGGTATCCTTGTACCGTTGTATCCTCTACTACAATTCCTGTAAATTTGCTGCCTTCTCTTTTGTGTAATTGCTTTCGAGCAGCGAAACTATTTCCGTTCCGGTGACAACTCTCTATTCCGCCCGCCATTTCTCTAATTGCTTCCGCTTGCGTTGGCCAAATGCAAATTGCATTTGCAGGACGCGGAGGACGACTCTGTCCGTTACCCTGCCACCCCCCTCCAGTTAATCGCTTAACTTTGGCGTCAACATTGCTCCACTCCAAATTATATAAGCCTTGACAAATGTCGCCTCCCCACGCCAGCACTCACTGGCAACCGCCTGCTCTCTGTCTCTCTTCTGCATTCGTCCTTTGCCTCCTCGCTCCTGGCTCCTTGCTCCATCTTGTCGACCCCAAAAAAGCATGCTACACATTTTGACAGACTGACAGCTGGGGCCAGCATGGGCGTGGGCGTGGGACTAAGACCAAGGCTAAGACGGGGTCCACAAGCCAAACAAGAACTAAGCGGCCGAGATGAGTGCGTGAAGCGCTGCTTGGAAAATCGGCTTTTATTGTTATGAATATATAAATACCTAAAGTACTTGAAGAATTTTTAATAAAATTTGGCTTGAAGTCTAGTTGGGTTGGTTTAAGATTTGTAATTGGGATTGAAGTTGTGGATATTACAAAACCAAAAACTGCTTAGGTTTGAAATTTGAAAAGATATATTATTTTGCAACTTAAGTAGATATTATTTTTAAAATTTAATTAAATACATTTTTGGTATTATAATCTTTATTATTACCATGATTATTATTATTAGGATCATAACTATGATTAATATTATATATATATATTGTGCCCTCCCGACAGCTTCCTTTGTCCGCGACTCACGGCTCTCAGCTCCAGTGGCTGACTCTGGCTTTGGCTCAAAGTGGCATCGTCCTGTCCCTGCAATTAACGCAACAAGATTTGACCCTCTTCTCCCACGCTACTCCTCACTCTCTCTCAGTTCGCTGATTGTATTTGGTGTAATTTTTAATTAGCTGCTTTACTCCCCCCTCTTTTTTTTGCACCCTCTTCCGCTTTGAAGCGGGCTAATTGCCTGGCTCTGTCCTTTTTTATTGCCAGGACCAGAGGGACATCCAGCCATCGACATGTGGCGGGAGATGGCAAGGGGGCGGAGAGGGGGCAACAGCGAGATTTTTAATTTAATAAAACTCGCCACACTCCTGTAATTGACCAAAGGCAACCTCTCCCCTGATGGAGAGGGCGTGGCCGTGTCAATATTTCATATGTCGCGGCGTGTGCCCCGGAGCTACTATATGCGATTTATCTCCATTTCCTGCGATTTTGCCCAGGACTCCCGACCCGTCCCGTCTCGTCCTCTCCGCCCGCATGCCAATACAACATTCCATATTTGCATTTCGGGTTTTCGGGTTCTTCTGGCTCTTCGGACTGTCGGTGGTAATTCCCGTTGAAATATCGCCCCTGACATTTGAGCTTGATTAAATTTGAATATCTGAATATGCATGGCCACAGGGTGCAGCGCGAAACCTTCCGGGGAAATTCGAAAAAATACATATACACATAAACGGAACATAAAGGATAAATAACCAAGCAAAGCTGGTTACAGATTAACCCGTTCTTCCATCGAATTATTCGCGTTGAAATTATATAGATTACAAGGAAATCTAACCTTAAATATGCGTAAGAAATCCTCAATTATTTGAATCACATTTCCCCCTGACAAGTAATAGTGTTGCCTGACAATTGTTCAAGTGTTCCCCCCACCCATAATTCCCTCAATTTAAGTTGGCAAAGTTCCGCTGCGTTCTGGTAAATAACAAGTCGCTTAATCCGCTCAAAGCCAATTAAACAACTTTTTAATCCAACGGCATGGCTTGGGTGGCATGGCATGGCGCAAGTTTAACTTTATAATCCGAATTTATGAAATTGTGTTCATGGCTTGGCCAAAAAAGTGTGGATAGCATCAATACTTTGGAAAGAAAAGATTATTTGAAACCAAAAAGTTACTTACTGGTAGTGTTTCTATTTTTAATATAATAAGATTTATGTATATTAAAACTTTCAGCAAAATTATTATTTAATAATTGAAATGTTTAAAATCCAAATATATATTGTATATTCATTTAAAATTAACTATGCTCTTCTTAATTTAAAAAAAAAAACCTAACACGATGCAATTTGCAGTCCCGTTTTGTCATGTTAGTGCTCGTAGGGTTGCCACCTATGTATTCTTAAGCCATGTAAACATTTCAAAAAGAAACGAAATCAAAAAGAAAAAATAATAATTGCCTCTCGCTCAGGCACATCGAACACACTCACGCACTCGCATACACAGGAAGGAAAAAAAATACACACACACACAAAATAGACAAAATAAACTTATAAAAAGAATAATTATTAACACCACCTAATTTATTGTATTTATAAAATGTTGTACATTACTAGTTATGCAGGAAGGCCTTTTTTTAACAGGCAGCTGCTTAAAATAATGTTCTTGTTCAATTTTTAGCGTAATAAGTGAGAATTTCTTACAAATGCTTTAGGTTTTTCAAATGGGGTTTAAGTGGTCCGTGTGGAGCAACCATTTTGTAAGCTCTTCCAACCAGATTATGATTCAAATTGCTTTAAAAATTAATAACTGTTCACACAATGAAGCCGCTTGATGTTTTCTCGTCGAGCGATTTTAGAAACTGACTGACACTGCCACAAACTGACGCCGAAGGAGACGTAAAGCGGAGACAAACTTTGTTTCTTTCATTTTCTTAGAATTTTGACAGCTCGGTTAGTGCCTTCTCCCTTACTCCTGCACACATCGGAGGCTCATTAGCCACAACTTCGCAGTACTTTCCTCTCGCTCGCACCTGCACTTCTATATAAACCTTGTGGCGACAGGCAGACTTCCAAGATTTCGCCTTGTTTAAACACACACATGCATACATACATATTTAGATCTGGAAGTCTTGTGACTTTGAATTACAGTTTTAAAACTAGAAAGCCCTAAAAAATGACAAATTAAAATTTTTAGTGATAAAAATGCCATTTTTGAAATCAAGTTTTCTAAGAAAAGAGCTGTGACATTCGGTAGATCGCGAAATGATTTTTTTTTGCAGCCAAAAAAAGTCGAAAAGAAACAAACGAAAATAAATAAATGAGGCAGGAAACACAGAAAAAATAGCAATATTTTGTACCTCTTTTTTTACTCTGAAACAAATTAAAACGCTTTGCCATTATTATTAAAGCTTATACTGCAAACTGTAAGTCAGAAAAATCGAATGAAAGTGTACTTTCGTTTTCCACGAAAAGCGGAGAGATCTCTGCTAGATCGAGGGTTTTCTCACCAAGGGACCTTAAAACAGCCCTGTTGCGACACAAAATCAAGCCGTCGGTAACAAAGGGGAGACAGATAAACAACAAAAGCCAAATTGTTTACTTTTTTTCCTTAATTTCAAATTCTGTAATTCGCAGAATGCAGCAATTTGCCGCTTTTTCGGCGCGTTTTTTTCCTTCGCTCCCTCTTACACTCCTTAGGCGTGTGTGTGGCAGCAAAGTCACACACACTGGCAGAAACAACCAAACACACAGGCACGCACTCAGGCAGCGGCAAACCCACTCTCTCACGCACTACACTCGAAAAAAATAGAAGTAAGAATCCTTTGGTTTGGCTTACATGCGATTCGTAGCTTGCTGGTCGTAACACGCACACTGAACGGGCAGAAGCGGGCGTTATTGCACGTGTTTTCACTTCCAATTTCCTTCGCGACGAACCGAACCGACCGACGTCCAAAAGGCAAAAGCACACGAAAGGAGAATAACGGTACTTAAAAGCACACAGCAGTGTTGCCAGCCTAGCTTATTTTGGGGGCAACTGTTGGTGTAAATGGAAAATCGAATGAAATTTGCATCTAGCTAATAGCCTTGAAAATAGCTTATTTTGATTTTTATATAGCATATTCTAGTAATATTTGTATTCGTGACATCAACGTTTTATTTTATTAGATGAATTGAAAATACTTTAAACGCATTACTAAGCCCTAAAACCCAAATTAATTATATACAAAACTCAAAAAACATGATAAGCTTGTATATTTTTTTTGCATTAGGGTGTAGTTATTTGTTTTTAGTAATTTTTTGTTCATTTTTTGCTTGCTATTGTAAATTTCCTTAGAATCTGGCCTATTCGAGCTGGCAGCACTGAAAGAGACTGTGTTTGGTACAGAAATAAATACAGAAAGTGTGTGCCCGTAACTGGGGCGATAAAATGTATTTTTGAAGGATATCACGTAGGAGAAGGGTGAGAAATATTAAAGAGAAAACAATCGGCACAATTAAAAATTTTAACTTATTTTATATTGTGTGCTTTTAAAATTGGATTTAAAGTTGTTATCCTAGCCAAGGTTTTTAATCGGTCGTCAATTATGGATTTCCGCTTATTTGATTTGCTTTCAACTGCTGCTCTGCTTTGGAACTTTCAATATTCAAAAAAAACCAGTAAGCTGGCAACACTGATCGCAGCGCTGCCGCACTTCTGCCGCCGATCAGCTGTTCCCGCTGCCGGCCAGCAAAACAAAACAAACAAGAAATAACGTATTGTTTTTGGAAATTCAATTAAATGTTCCGTAACGTGGTGGTGGGCGTCTCAGGAGGCGTGGACAGCGCCGTGGCCGCCCACCTGTTAAGGGAGCGTGGCCTCAATGTCCTGGGCGTCTTTATGCGCAACTGGGACGAGCTGGACGAGGCGGGACGGTGCAGCGGAGAGGAGGACCTAAAGGATGCGGAATGGGCTTGCCGGCGAATGGGCGTGGAGCTGCGCCAGGTGAACTACGTGCGCGAGTACTGGACGGCAGTGTTCAGCCAGTTTCTGGACGATTATCAGCAGGGACTAACGCCAAATCCAGACATTCTGTGCAATCGGCACATCAAGTTCGATCTGTTTCACAAGCACGCCCTGGAGCACCTGGGCTACGATGCCGTGGCCACGGGTCACTATGCCCGCAACAGTCTGGGCAACTTCCTGGAGCGCGCTGAAGCACCTGGCACCACGGAAGCCGCCCGTCTGCTCATTCCCGCCGATACCTTTAAGGACCAGACCTTCTTTCTGGCCGGTATACCACGCGAGGCCCTGCAGCGCACCATGTTTCCGCTGGGGGATCTGGCGAAGAGCCAGGTCAAGCAATTGGCCGCCAAGATCGGGCTGCAGCGGCTGGCCAGCAAGAAGGAGAGCACCGGCATCTGTTTCGTGGGCAAGCGCAACTTCAAGGATTTCATACGGGAGGTGAGACAGACCCAACTCCACGCCCAGCTCTTTCAATGGGTTACTTACGTTTTCCCTTACCCACTCTCCAGTACATTAGCTCCCGGAGCGGACACTTTGTGGACATTGATAGCGGCGTAATAGTGGGCCAGCACAAGGGCATCCACCAGTGGACGGTGGGCCAGCGTTGTCGGCTCAGCTCCTTCCTGCAGCCGTATTTCGTGGCCAAGAAGGAGGCAGTCAGCAATACCATCTATGTGGCGGCGGGACACGATCATCCCGCTCTCCTTAGCACGCGGATACACATCGATCCGCCAAACTGGCTGTGTCCGGACTCTCAAACAAGGCTTCTAGCCACCGGCTCGCTGCGCTGTCGCTTTCGTTTCCAGCACACAAAGCCCCTGGTGGCGTGCACCCTGCGGGTTGCCGGCAATTGCTTTGAGGTCCAACTGGATGCCCCCCTGCGAGCCATCACACCGGGACAATATGCCGTCTTCTATGATGAACTGGCTTGCCTGGGATCAGCGCGTATTCTCAGTGCTGAGCCTTTGGGCCAAAGCCTGGAGCCAGGAGAGCAGGAGAAGGCGAAAGTTGGAAGCCTCAAGAGCTGATGCTGGTTAATTCATTTAATTGAATTAAGTTAACGAAGGATTTGTTGCCCAATTTGTTTGTAATATAGTTCTGCCTCAGCAGACTTATGATTTGTCGTTAAGTTACTGCCGGACCAGGCATCATATGGGGTCACATCAGTAAAAGCCATGCTGTTCAAGGTCCCTCTTCCCTTCCAAACACTTAAAACTCTCGTCGTTGCATGGTGAACACTTTAAATATCTACGCATTTTATTCCTAGGTCAGATAAACACATAATTTCAGGGGGAAAAAAAAACAGGAGTAATCCTTAGGCTATTCTTGTGGTCCTGGCGCAGCTTCGAAGTCATTAAAATATTGGATCTCACTTTATATAAATACGTTTCGCTTAAAACTTATCGTTATGGTTACACATATATGTTAGGTCTCTTGTCCTTATTGGCTAGCCTTACGCACTAATCGTGGTTGAGCGGGGGGATGTGGAGCAGGGAGCAGGACGCGGCCTTCGGTTAGGTCAGCAGCACGGTGAGGGCGTCCAGGAAGCGGGTTAGATCGCTCTGGCGCAGCTGCACCACCGCTGGCTCAAAGAAGTCTTGCAGCAGCAGGACGCCGCTCTTCTGCGCGGCCTGCTCGAAGGCCTTGCCAAAGAAATTCCGCGGCGAGTCCTCCCTAACCGGAGCGATCCCGACCAGCAGGCACATGCCCTGGGCGGCGTCCAGCGGACATGTGGCAATCAACGGCAGATCCGGGGCCTGTCTGGCCCTACTCGTGGCCACGTGGCCGCGCAAAAGGAAGCGGGCCAGCAGACCCAGGGCATACGGATACGAGAAGAAGGCATGCTCCTCCTGCAGGACGTAGTAGAAAAAGGATCCGGCCGAGTGCACCAGACGGGCTTCCAGGCTGCTCTGCACCTGCCTAAAGACGGCGGCATGGAGCAGCTTGGCCTGCTCGATGCCAGCAACCAAGAGCTGTTTGTGCTGCCGACTCAGTGCGTCGGAGGCCTCCAGGAAACAGTCCTCCGGGGTCTTGTGCTTCTTCACCGACTCCATGATGGCCAGCAGGGCGTAAACATAGTCTGCCGCCGCATATCTGCTTCGGTAGCCGTAGCTCAGCGTGAATGTGCCATAGACTATGTCCGGTATATCGTATTTTTCCGCCAGTCGTTCCACCATCGAGTAGAACTCCTTGCGTAGCACCAGGTCCATGGCGCCGTATGTCTGGCGGGCGTGGACCAAGGGCAGGCCCATCTCCAGGAGCAGTTCGTGCAGCCTCTTCTCGCCGCGCAGTGTCCAGAGCTTCAACTGGCAGCTGGCGTAGCGGGAGTACCTGGCAAGCAAAGAAAATGAAAGTCTCATTCAGAGCCACTTTGAAGCCAACCCCATGTGCTCTCACCTCATGGACTCCGTGACGGGCCAATGACGGTACAGAACCAAGTGCAGGTCCTTCTCGAAGCTTATCTTGGAGGCACTCATCGTGTTCTGGTCGTTGGTCTTGTTCGTGAGCCGCGAGACGTGCGACTGGATCTGCTCCAGCTCTAGCGTGTAGGCGCTGCTCTCGATCTTCCCCAGCAGCAGCTGCTCGGTGATGCCCACGATGGCCCACCAAAGCAGGTCCATGTTGTCCTTGGACAGCTTCCAGGCCAGCTCGAAGACCAGCAGGGCGGTGGAGCGGCCATAGTAGCTGAACTGCGTGTACTCGAACATGATTCTGTCCCTCTCCAATTCCCACTGACGGCGGGCTCGCTGTTTCAGAATGCGCTGCTCGTGCCGCTCCAGGCGACTGAGCTTGTGCTGCGGCGGCCGTCGTTCACCCTGCTCCTCCGAATCCGATTCCCCGGCGCCACTGTCATTGTTTCGCTCCTCTCGATCGGAGGATTCCCCATTGCCACCGCCATCGTCGTCCTCGTCCTCGTCTTCCTCCTCATCCGAGTCGTAAAATATGGTCTCAAAGCCAGGTATATTCTCCTCTAGAGCTGGGTCGCCCAGAATGCACACCTGGCGGTCACTGTAGATGTTGCAAACGTCCAGCGGACGATGCGAGTCGCAAATGAAGAAGGTAACATCCTCCGCCGGCTGCAGCAGCTCCACGATGTCAACGCAGCCGCCGCAGTTGACCAGCACCACGTACTTCACGTCGCCCTGATGCTCGCCGTAGGCTCGCTTCAGTCCAGTGACTCCCATGATGGGCACCACCGTGTAGAGCATGTGGTCGTATTTGAACAGCGCCTGCAGGATGCGGCTGGCACAGATGGCATCGATGTCGTAGTTCACAACGATTAGGATGCGCTTGCCCACCAGCTGGCGGTAGAAGTCGTTGCGCAGGTCCTGGATAAACATGATGCAGCTGCTCGTAAGGGCGAAAACAATGAGAACTCTCTCTCCCTCTTGGCTTTTCAGGGCTCAGCCCGGCTCGTCCTGTTTAAAGTGTGGTTTCCGTGAGAGCGGATCAAAGCGTTTTAGCTGATCGGACGGCGTTGCATTGTGTGCTCTTCCGCGTTCTCCCGTCGTGCCCAGTTTTCGAGTTGCACTTTCGCCAATTGCAATTTGCGAATCAAAAACGCGGGAAACAGCTGGCTGTCGCTGTGTGACCAGCCACGGGAGAAGTTGCGATGCGTGGGCAAGCAATTTGACATTCGCCCCGAAGCTAAAATTTTCTTCTAAGTTTTTATAGCAGAACATTTCTGCATTCAAAACTCGATGCCTAGTTATTTTACCAATTTTTCAAAATTTTTGCGGTGAAACCCCTTTTAAAAAAATTTGCTACATTTTTTGGCTCAAAAATCGCGAACTCTTTCAGTGGTTTTTTGATCGTAACTTGGCTTAAACTCAACCGATTTCAGTCTGGTTTCGTTTTTTCGTCTTGGTTTTTATAGGAAAAAATTTCTGCATTCAAAACTTGATTTATAATTTGTTAACCAATTTTTCAGAATTTTTACGGTGAAACCCCTTTTAAAAAAATGGGTTAATATTTTGGCCCAAAAATCGCGAACTCCTTCAGTGGTTTTTTTATCGTAACTTGGCTTAAACTCGACCGATTTCAGTCTGGTTTCGTTTTTTCTTCTTGGTTTTTATAGGAGAACATTTCTGCATTCAGAACTCGATTTATAATTTTTGGCCAATTTTTTACATTTTTTGGTGGAAAAAATGGGTCCATTTGCGGCTCGCCGCTCAGCCTCAGTCTGTCCGCAGCTTTTGACCCGTGCACTTCCGCGTTAATCGTGCGTTAAAAAGTGTGTAAACAAGTGTGTTAATACTTAATAACTTAATCAGAACGCATGCCCATAGCTTAGGGACTATTATTAATCGATTGATCAAATGATAATTGTGTCTTTTGTTTCAAATTTTGCCGGTTGTCGAGCAACGAGTAGAAAGAGCGGTCACACTTCAAAAGAATAAACATTTTTCCGCTGCGGGATTTAAGAACTGGATAACGTGCTTTATTCAAATTTGAATTCTTTTCCCCCGCTTTGGAAATACTAAACGTGCGCCCTCAAATAATCTCCTAACGCCTGCACCGTTCTAGTATTTTCGAATCGGTAAATCTACCTATTCGTCCATTCCCTTGCATGGTGAGCAAAAATTGGGTGGTTCATTGTGACGTCGCATGTTTTTTATTGCAAGGCGGTCACACTGCAACACACACATGTGTTTTTGAAAACTAACAAAAGCGAAATTAGCAAGTTTGCACATTCTGGCCGAGATTTGAAGCAACCATGACCAAGGACAACAAACGGAAGCTGCTGGCCCAGCGGCACGTCTCCTCGCGCATGAACTTTCTGTTCCAGGCCTCGCATCTGATGGCAGCGAGTCATCAGGCCAAGCTCGCCGCCTACTACGGCAAACTCTGCCGCAATGTGGGCACCAAGGCGGTAACGCACATGTAAGTGGGCTCTCGTTCCCTCCAGTGGCCCCTAATCCCTACAAAACCTTATCCCCGACGACAGGGCTCCAGCTATAAAGCGCTCGCTGTGCCGCCGCTGCTCGCTGCCTCTGATGCCGGGCGTCAATACGGAGCTGCAAGTGGCACAAGAGGACAGGCCGGCAGCTGCTCCTAAGCCAGGCGAAGAGGGTGCCCCTGCCACCAATGGAGAGGCAGAAAAAACCAAGAAGAAGCGAAATCGGCGACTTCGAAAGAACCGAAAGAAAAAGAGCGAGAAGGAGGAACAACCTGCAAATCCCACCGAATCCCAGCCCGAAGCTCCCCTCAACGCTCTCTTTTTGGAGTGCTCGCTCTGCCAAGGCCGGCGTAGCTTTCCCGTAAACAATCAAAGAGAATGCTGGCTGGAGCAGCCACAGGCCCTGGTGCAAGTACTCTCTCTGCCGGCGGTGAACGACGGCCAGCAGAAACAGCAGCAGCAGCAGCGATAAGCTGGAGGGAGCTTCGCTTATCTCCGCACAGCGCTCAGTTTGGTAAATCGCCTTACCTCCCAGCGGCAGTTGAACCCGGAATGCTGAGCTGTAGACACCTGATTGGCCAACTCCGTAGGCAGGCAAGCACAGCGGTGGCTCGTGTCTTGGCCCCCGGCTATGTGGAAGTCCAAGAAGACAAAGGCTTGGCCCTCAAGTATCCGCAGGTATGGCTGAGGGACAACTGCCAGTGCCCGGAGTGCTTCCATGCCGCCACAAGGGCCAGGAAGAGCCATTGGGAGCGAGGACCCGTCAATGTAGAAGTGGCCAAAGTGGACTATAACCGGGAACAACAGAAACTGGAGGTGATCTGGCAGGACAAGCACAAGAGCTCCTTCGACATCGCCTGGCTGAGGGAAAGGGACTTTGGCGAGGCGGCCAGACAGCGCTACCTGGACGAGGTCTACAAGCCGCCGGCGCAGCTCTGGGGCAAGTCCCAGTTTGAGGCAGTGAGGAAAGAGTTCAACTACCAGGATGTCATTCAGAAGGATGCCGTGCTGCAGGCCTGGCTGGAGGCGCTGGCAATCCAGGGATTTGCCATCCTCAAGGGGGCACCCGATGACATCAATGTGGCGAAGCATATGGCCGAGAGGATTGGCTACATCAAGCGGACCACCTATGGGTAAGAACTATAGCTATCCAAAGGCCCTATTGAGAGCTTCCAATTAACAAGCGCTTGTGTATGTGGCCCATATCTGGCTGCAATCTACCGAATATTATCACAATCGGATGATTATTACAGCCAGAATGGACTCATGTGTGTGGGGTTCTGATTCCCGGCCAGCTAGCCAGGTGCCCTGCTCTTGATTAGGAGCTTACAGATAGTACTTACGATAGCACCAAGTGTTGGAAGAAAGTCTGAGTACGGGCGCTCCCCTGATACCACCCCTGATTAACTTCTCTCCATTTCGCAGAGATGTCTTCGAGGTAAAGTCCAAACCGAATGCAGGAAACTATGCCTACCTGATGACTCCCCTGCCGCTGCACACGGACATGCCCTACTACGAATACAAGGCGGGCATCAACATCCTGCACACCCTCGTCCAGTCGGCGTCCTCGGGAGGCGCCAATACCCTCACCGATGGCTTCAATGTGGCCTCGGAGCTGCGACGCCAGCATCCGGCGGACTTTGAGGTCCTTCGCTCGGTGCCCGTCAACTGGTTTGACATTGGGCACGATGGCGACGCCTCGCGACCCTTTCACAGCGTCTGGCGGTCGCCGGTGATATGCCTGGATGTGGATGGGCGTTTCGCGAGGATCAATCAGAACACGACCAAGCGAGACAGCCGATTTACGGTGCCATTGGAGCAGGCTGTGGCCTGGTATCGGGCCTATGACAAGTTCCTGGAGCTCGCCCACTCTGGAGCGGTAGAGTTCAAGACGCAGGCCGGCGACGTTTTCGTGTTCAACAACCTGCGCATGCTGCACGGCCGGACGGCTTACGAGGATGCGCCAGGCAACAAGCGGCACTTGGTGGGCGCCTATGTCGACTGGGACATAATCTACTCCAAGCTGCGAACGCTCAAGTATCCCAATGCCAAGGATTAGAGACTCACAATAATTTGAAAGAATTTTAAATAATAATTTGTACTTGTTATTCGTTTCTTTTATTTTTAGACATACACATACAGCATCGCAAACAACGGAAGTGGCTTGACACTCTGAAATTAGAACGGAAATCCTGTGTTAATGGGAACAGAAACAGTGGGATTGACATACAAACTGGACTAATCATGCTTCCTTTTGATTGTGACAAACAACTGCCATTTTTAATGACGATTTCCTGGACTTTTGCTTTTAATCCGGCTTGTAGAATGTGTTGAACATACCCCGGACAATCCATTAGTAGATGTCTAGTTTATTTTGAGTTCCGAAACAAATCTGCCTGTTCCCTTAAGCGGAATAAGTTGAAATAGCGGAAAAGTAAAGAAACAACGGTATTATACTCACATAGCTTCGACCGCTTCCGGTGTTGAGTGCTAGGATTTTCCTATTTTTATGTTTTTATTTAAGACGCTTGTTTTGGGGGTCAATTGCTAAAAGCTGCAGAGAATTACATATGTAGAAATCCATATGGGAATAAGAACTTAAATTCAAAGGACTCACCATTATTATTATTATTTTTTTTTTCAATTTATAATTTGGATTCCATTTTTTTTACAAAACGAAATTTGAAAATAAATACCGATTTTATAGGTCTGAATCCGACGAAAGCCGAGAGAAAACTAAAATTATATTGTTGGCTACCCAACCGACATGACAGGCTGCACAATTTCAGTTGGCAGTAGTCACTTGGCCTACTCGGATGGGGTTTTTTTTAAATTCGTAAAAAAAATAATATTACAAATTCGATTTTGTGAGAAATTCAAACTCTACCGCTTTCCCTCACCTTCGCGTTTTTCTGGTATTTTCTTTGCCGTTCACTTTCCCTGCTACCCCACTGGTGACTGGCTGGGCAAGAAGAAGCTGCCTCAAATCTGGCCACTCTGCAGCCAAGGCATTTATTTCTAGTGATGCAGATTCGACCGAAAACATCGAAAAACATCGGAAATATGACTAATATATCATCTCTAGAAAGAATATCGATATTGAATTCACCATGAAAGAAAATCACGGCCCGGGGGTTACGAACTCAAAGCCCCTTCCAATATTCCTAAAAAATACTTTTGAGCCCTCGCGGGCATCGCGGGATCGGGACTATCCCCCTCTTAGTGACCTTCTTCCTATCACACATTAATTTTTTTTTTTTAAATTATTTGTATTTGGGATATTGTCTTTTGAATTTATATCTATATTTTTTTCTTACATATTGTCAAATGCGCTGCACTCAAAAATATATTGGGAATATGGATATAAATTCATACGAAAAATATATATTTTATAAACACTAATTTCGGAGGGTACTCATTTAAAAAAAAAAAACATAAATTGTCTCGAAAACCCCTTGGACTACTGTGGTGGTAATTGAAAAGTTTGGCGATCGAAATATAAACATCACCAAAATATGGTAAAAGTGATAATTAAATAAAGTTGCTTTCATTAAAAAAAAGCTGGAATTATTAGTGATGATGGGAATATCCACTCGTGACGTAGAATTAAAAAAAAGCCAAATAGCGGGGAAAAAGCGGAAATATCACTGAACAACAGCGAATATCGTCGAAAAACATCGGAAAACATCGCCGAGAAAACATCGATGTTTTCAGCATCACTATTTATTTCGCACGCAAAATAACACTCAGAAACCGACAAATTACGGGCGTAAAATGCAATCCTTTGGGCCTAGAAGAGCCTAATCCTATATCCGTATTGTGTGAGTGATGGATATTTAGCGAGAGAGAGAAGGAGAGAGGGAGCCCGAGTCCTAGTCCGAGCCCGCCAGCAGCGAGTGCAAGGCCGAAAGAGAGAGAGAGAAAGGGAGAGTGATTTTGAGTGGGTGCCCCTAGCCCTGCGATTCTGTATGATCCTGTATAACCGGCCAAAATGATGCCCTACAATGTGCGCAGCGCCGGCGGCGGCAGCGTTGGCGGCATTCTCCGAAAGACAGGAGCCACCGGTGGATCCGCCGCCACCATTCATGCATCCGCTGGCCATATCAATGGAAGCACTGCATCGTCATCGGCCAGCCTGGAGGCCCGCCAACCGCCGCTGGAGCTGCTTGTCTTCGGATACGCCTGCAAGATATTCCGCGACGATGAGAAGGCCCGTGAAATGGACCACGGCAAGCAGCTGATCCCCTGGATGGGCGATGTAAATCTCAAGATAGACAGGTTAATAATTGGGGCTGGCCCCGAGCATTAATTATACGATAATCCCGTACGCACACTGCCACTGCCACCCACACAATCGAACATATCCCAAACAGCTACACCAACACTTCCGATTGCAACTACAGCTACAATTACAACAATTACACGAGCCCATGTTGTGTCCCGTTAGGACGACCCATTACTACATTATGTACAGCTGCGGGTGGAATGCTAGTGCCCGAATGCCTGGAATATGTTGAAAGTTCTGGGAAATACAGATTTTCTTGGGCAAGCCAAGGTCAACGAGTGGTTGCAACTGAAACTCAAAGAAGTCACCAACAATTCTGTAGAGACTTCTGAGACTCTCTTCAAATCGCATACTAGAGCTGCTAGCATTCTGACCGCAGCTGTGCTCATAGAGAGGACTTGAACGAACTGCGGACTTCACACCCACATACCAACATATTCACACATACAACACCCACACCCACACCCACACACACACACACACACACACACACACACTCACACACCATTGTAATAACAGCTCTTTTCAGTGCTTCTCAAACTGTAATCTCTATCCATATATACAATTTTGAAACTGTAATTCTTTGACCATTTTAAATGTAAACCGATTAACTTTTTAGCCACCGGAGCGGTATGTATGAACGATCTCTCTAGCCTTAAACCTAATCTAATCTGAACCGTATGCATTATATACTATATACTATAATATATAACTATATATATATATATGACTTTGAATATTGTGTGTGTGATTGCGAGCGGGGGGATGCGAAGCAAATTGGGGGCAGGGAGACGTCGGGAGCACATCCCCGTTGCCCCCGTTGACCTGCCTCGTTTGCTTCCGCCCCCGCAAGGCGCGCCGCCCGACCCTAAAACTGCCAGTCGACTAATAATGCTCCTCTCCTCTCTGTTTATATTTCTCTGCTTGCTCTCTATATTTCGGCACACACGAATCCACCTCCGCAACCGAATCTGAATCTGAATCTGAATCCGAATCCGAATCCGATTCCAACGCAGATATGATGTGCGTGGAGCGCTATGCGAACTGGCGCCACACGAGGCGCCACCAGGAGGCTATGGCAACCGGCTGGAATACCTGAGCGCCGAGGAGCAACGTGCGGAGCAGCTGTGCGAGGAGGAGCGTTACCTGTTCCTCTACAACAACGAGGAGGAGCTGCGACTGCGCCAAGGTGAGTGTGCCAGGCCAGGGGGTCGTCAGCCGGTTGCGTCTGCCATTAAGGGGTGTCGATAGTCCAGCTATGTGAAGGCAATGCTTAGAAAGGAATCATTTATTGAACATTCTAAAATATCAGAATATTAGTACATATGCTATTTTTATGTGCATATAGGGGACCATCTTAAGAAGGTTAGCAACTTCGAGGTGTTATTTTTATAACTTTAATTAGCTAATATCTATCACTAGTTTATATGCTTAAAATCACCTTCACATAGGTTTTTATATGTTTCTTCTTTGATTTATTGATTGTTTCATTAACATACTTTAAAACAGACAGCTAGCCTTAACCGGACATTGAACTTAATATGGTTCTTAAGACCTAACAAAGCTTTTAAATGTTCAGGTCTTTAGTAATTTCTATTTAAAGTACAGTTGCCAAGACAATCGATAAATAAACCATAAAACATTATCGAAATAATCGAAAATGATAGAAATAAAGGATTGTTTTGTAAATAAATAATTTGTACATATACAACAGATTTATTTGTTATTATAGTTAACGTTTGCATTTCTTAGTTTTCAAAATGCTTGCTTTTATTTATATGGGTTAAATTATATAGCCCAATAACCCACTGATATCGACACCCCTTATACCCGGGGACTCTCTTAAATTACAAACAATTGTATTACAAGTAGTTAAAGGTGTGAAGAAACGATCAAGCCCAAATATATGTATATATATGTATATATGAAAGTTAAAACCTTATTGAGTCAAATAAAAACAAAAACCAAATGATATCCAAAACCAAGCACCGAATACCGATAACTGATTACCGATTAAAACCACCACCAAGAAATCATCGATAATGCAATCGTCAGTCATCCCCTCGATATTTCCAGAGAGAGTGCCTAGGAGCAGGTAAATACGCAACCTTGACATCCTGACAGATATAACCATTTATTCCAGATTAACGATAAGCCGAAGGCCGGAAGGGTATACAGAACCGATCTCATCACCCAGCCGCAGTTCCAGCTCCAGTTCCCTCCCTCCTCTCTCTGTCGTTCTCTCTGTGCGTCTCTCTCTCTCGTTCGCCATCAACTCGAATACGTTTCTCTCGCTCTGATTCGAATTAGTTAACGATTTGGGCCAGGCAACTTACTAAAGTCCCGCTTTCTCTTCATTTCTCTGCTCTTATTTTGGCGCATCCTGCAGAGGAGGACCTCAAGCGGCTGCAGCAGGAGACCTCCGGTGGCAGCTACAGCCAGGTGGGCTTCCAGTACGATGGCCAAACACCGGCCTCGAGCACCTCCACGGCCCCGGCCCAACTGTCGCCGACCTCCGAGGAGAGCGAGCTGCCCTTCGTCCTGCCGCGCACCCTGATGATGGCCCCTCCGCTGGGCATGCAGCTGGTAAGCACCCATTAGATCCAACTATATATACACATAATAATGTTCTTTTCCTTCTGCAGCCGGAGACGATGAAGCAGCACGCCATCATCGAGAAGACGGCTCGCTTCATCGCCACCCAGGGCGCCCAGATGGAGATCCTGATCAAGGCCAAGCAGGCGAACAATGCACAGTTCGACTTTCTCACCCAGGGCGGCTATCTGCAGCCCTACTACCGTCACCTCTTGGCCGCCATCAAGGTTGCCAAATTTGCGCCGGCTCCAGATACGCCCCTGGACCAGCAGCAGAATTCCTCCGACCAGCAGGACTCGCAGTTGGGCGATTCCCACAGCGAGGACAGTGCGACGGGCAAGAGGGGCAACAGCCAAGTAGTAATCACGGTGCCCACCATTAAGTACAAGCCATCGGCCAATTGCGCCTACACCCAGCTGATCAGCAAGATCAAGGGCGTCCCCCTACAGGCGGTCCTGCTGGAGGACGAGAGCAGTAATCCCGGCAATTCGCAGCACTCCAATGGCACCGCCTCGCCGACGCTCAGCTGCCGGTCCGACGGACACAGCCAGGGCGGTGAGTTCACTCCCGTGCTGCTGCAATATAATGGCAGCACCTTTACCCACGAGGAGGAGGCGACAACGACGATGCCGGAACAGCCTGAGGCGGCGTCGAGCGAAGGAAACACTGGGGAGCCGCCGCAGGTGGAGCTGCTAAAGAACACGAGTGCTCTGGCCTTGGCCCAGAATTACAGTTCAGAGAGTGAGGATGAAGAGGATGAGGAGCCGCACTGCCCAGCAAAGAGCAAGCAAAAGGAGCCGGAAAAGGTGGGTACCAGACTCTACACTCTAAAGAGAAGTTCTTTCCCCCTAAAGTCTTAATTTCCACAGAAGCCGGAGCCCGTGCTGACCTTCCCCGTTCCGGAGGAGAGTCTGCGTCACATCATTGACAAGACGGCCACGTACGTCATTAAGAATGGACGCCAGTTCGAGGAGACGTTGCGCACGAAGAGCGTGGAGCGGTTCAGTTTCCTGCTGCCGGAGAACGAGTTCTACGCCTATTACCTTTACAAGGTGACGGGCGATGTGGACGCTGCCTCTAAGGAGGAGAAGACCCGCAAAGCAGCGGCCGTGGCTGCCGCGCTCATGTCCAAGAAGGGTCTGAGTTTCGGTGGAGCTGCTGCCGCTGCGGCTGGCAGTTCTCTGGAAAAGGGTATGTATGCCTGTTAGATGGAGTTGTCCTTTTCCTACTGAACTAGTAATATATATATTTTCTTCACAGCCCCTGTAAGTTTCTCCATTCGCGCCCGGGATGAGAACGCCCCATTGCAACCCACTCTTCCGCAGGAGGCCAGCGACGAGGAGGCTACTGGAGCCGAGCACGTGCGTCCCGGCATGCCAGACAGTGTGCAGCGAGCAATAAAGCAGGTGGAGAACCAGCTGCTGGCCAGAACTGCGGGCCAAAAGGCGGGCTCTGTCACAGCTTCCTCGCCGCAGAAGGAGCAGCGACAAGGTAGGGATAACAAAAAGAATCAATGAAAAGCCATATTTCCATGAAATATATATGATTCTTCTGCTTTCAAAGCCGAGGAGCGCATGAAGGACAGGCTAGCGCAGATAGCCCGGGAAAAGCTGAATGGAATGATAACGCGGGAGAAGCAGCTGCAGCTGGAGCGGAAGCGCAAGGCCATGGCCTTCCTCAATCAGATAAAAGGTGGGTTTACCCTATATCCTATATACATATCCTATAAATCTATCCATCTTCCTGCAGGCGAGGGTTCCACTGTGGGCAGTGCAGGGCCCAGTGCCCCAGAGCCGGCGGCAGGTGCTTACCCTGCGGTTGCCGGGGATAGTGACAACGAGTCTAACGAATCGGTGCGGTCCATACCCATCACCTACTTTGGACCCGACGACGACGATGATGACGACGACGATGAGGTAGATGGCCAAAAGAAGCCTGAAGATAAACTAAACAGGGAAGCGCCAAAGGCTGACAATTACTATGACGAGGACGAGGACGATGAGGATGGCTTCGATCTGGAGAAGTACAATTTGCTGAATGACGATAGTACGAATACCTTTACCAGCAAGCCCGTGCGCGCTCCCTCGCCTCCTCCCCCGCCCATTCTGGGTCCAGTGGCTGCTCAAGCTGCCGTCCTCCTTTCCGATGACGACGACGTCCAGCTGGTGTCCACATCCGCACGAATACCCAGCTCGCGCCACCGCAAGACCCACCGTCGGAGCAGGAGTCGCAGCCGTAGCCGCTCCAGCAGTGCTTCCAGTCGCGAATTCTCCAACCTACGACGTCGTCCCAAGGGCAACCCCTCCAAGGAGTCATTACTGCATCAGCATCAGCAGCAGCATCAGCAGCAGCAGGAGCGGCGAAAGAGTCCCAAGAAGCGAAGGCGAAGCAGGAGCAGAAACCGTTCTAGATCTAGGTCCAGGAGCATTCGAAGGAGCAGAAGCAGAAGCATATCACGGCCGAGTCGAAGAAGCCGCTCGAGAAGCCCCTCCAGCAGCCGGGATCCCGAGCAGCGTCGCAGGCAGCGACGGCAGCGCACGCCCACCACCAAGAAGATCAGCAAGCGGCACAAGCGACGGCGGCGCAGCAGCTCCGCCTGATGCCACGCAACCCCACATCAAAAACACCGCGAGCGCTTTCCGTAGTGTGTTGTCCCACTGAATCGTATCGAAATAAAGGCACCAACCAATATTTTTTGTAAAGCAGCGTGATGAGAGCTTCTGGGTGGTTCCCCCTCTCCCCATCCACAGCTAGAGTTCCGATCTTCCGATGAGCTATAAAAACCCCCTGACAGTGAGCTCATCGTTCCAGTTTGTTTTCAACCTTTCGCAAAGCCCCGACTCCAAGCGATGTCTCGCCATACAAACTATGTGCTGCTGCTGCTGTTCATCGGCTGTTGCTGCCTCGCAGCCGTCACAGCTCAGATACCCATCAGTGAGTGTTGTGTGTGGGACCGGCGCCCCGCTAACCATCTCTCTCTCTCTCTCTCTCTCATTCCAGCGCCACGTGAGTGCGGTGTAAATGAGAAATTCCTGCCGTGCGGCCCCAGCTGCCAAACGGAGTGCGCCACCCTGGGAGATCCCTGCCTAGTGCGGCACATACGCTGTCCCGATGGCTGCTATTGCAACGAGGGATTCGCCAGGAACAGGAGTGGCACCTGCATACCCATTGACAAGTGCGAGAAGAAGAAGAAGGGTTCGGGTTCCTATTGCAAGTGAATTTCGATGGAAGCTCCAAATGAAATAAATGGATCCCTGCGGCTCTGTTAAAAGCTGCTCTTGATCACGTTTTGCTATTGTTTATAGCGTTGATAATGCTAATTGGGTCACTGCGTGACTTGAACAGAGCGCAATCTGGTTTTCAGATATTCAGTGGTATTCAGTTCTGGTTCTGTCCCAGCTGCTGGATTTTGTTGTATTGTTGTGAGTATTGAACATATTTCCCCAGATGTTTTCTGCTAAATGATATCATAAAGGGAAGGTATAAGAGAACTCCAAGCACTCACTATCACTCACTATCTGTGAATGGAAAATCGAGTTGCAGTTGTGATATATTTGCTCTGAGAGTTTGAGTTAGGGAAAGCTTTCAGCCATTAATGGGGGAAGTTTCAACGATTGGATTGGATACATAGATAAAGCTTATAAAGGAACCATAATGGGTTAAAGTACACAAGGGACCACTGTTCCTATACCATTAAAAAATATATTTAAAGCGAGTACGCTGCTCACTCCGCTTGAAATTATAAGCTCTTTGGTTTGAGCAAACAATGGGAGGAGCTCCAGAGATCGAGTTGGGTGTTTAAACAGGAATAATAATGGGTTTAGGGGATCTTCCTAAAAGTCAGATGTACATATTTAAAGTTATTTTGGAACAATAACTTGTTCCTATAAGGTCTTTAGTACCACAAGTCAGAGTTGATACTTAAAGCTTATTCTAGAACAAGAATAAACTAGTATACAAGTGGGATCACTGTTTCTCCAGTGTGTTCAATGTAAAAATTAAAAATTAGAAGGTCCTTGGATCGATTTGCCTGTTGAAACACATCCCCAACACCCTCTGCAATGTAAATACAAACACCTGCTGCCTATGCAATGCACCTTGAAATTATATAAATGGAAACATACAAACAAAAGATTTGAAACAGTTAACAGGAACAACACGTTTCCCCGTTAAAAGAAAGAGATGCACGCCGGCGCCCACAGTTACTGCGGGGTCGTCGCCTTTACAAAGAATCAATCAAATTGTCCAGGTACATCGGCGACATACGGCGGACGCGCTGGGCCTTCTGCTTGGCCTCCACGGCAGCGCAGACCGCCTTGTAGGCGGCCATTTTGGTCTTGTCAAAGTCCGCCTTGGCCTCAGCCAGCTGGCGATTGAGATTTTCGGCCCGACCCTTGGCCGCCTCCAGGATCTGATGCTTCTCGGTCAGCTCCTGCATGGCCCCCCTGGCCACGCTCTGCAGGGCGGCCAAATTTTTGGCCGACTCGTGTAGCATACTCTTCACATTATTCAGCCCCGTTTGGATATCCTGGACAGAATTATTGGCCACCTTGGCGTTCTCCTGCATGCAACGCATCGGGTTGGCCAGTTTGGCCACCTCTCGCTCTCCATTGGCCAGGTCCATGCGGGCTTGCTGGAGAATCTCTTGCTTCCCATCCAGCACGGCCTCGGCACCCTTCGCCGATGCGATGGCCTTGCCGGCCAGCTGGCATTTGGCCTGGAAGGAGGCCGCCTCGGCGGCCGACGCTTGGGCATCGTTGGCCGCCTTGGCCTCCTTGGCCGCCTGCTGAGCGAACCCGGAGGCAGTCATCTTGGCATTGCCCTGGTTCAGCGAGTTGAGGCTGCACTTGGGAGTGGTCTTGATGCCGGCTTTGGCTAGTTCATCCGAGGGACCATCGTCGCCGCCGCCCATGCAGCTGCCTCCGTTGCCATTTCCTCCGTTGCCGTTCCCTGCACCTTGGCCACCGTTGCCGCCATTGCATCCATTGCCATCTAAACGTTCGTAGCCTTCATAAAACTTGTTCTCATCATCGAACTTGCTGTCCAAGGACTCCCAGTTATTGGGCTTCAAGGCGCGGTAGCGGTAGCCCTCCAAGGAGGGCAGCACGCGTGTTAAAAACAAAATAGTGAAAATAATTTTAAACTGCTGCATTTTAAAACTTTTTTTTCTTTTCGAAACAAATTTACAATATTTTTATATACACTTTTCCTCGAATGTTTTTGAATGTCGGAAAGATGTACGACTGGCACGGGGTTCAAATAGGAACTGAAAAGGTTGGATGAGGTCCCCTTGACAGGCAGCAAACTGTTTGAAAGGTTTAAGCAATGATAACTTGATTAACGCCTTAAACTACAGATATTAGAATTGGGGACAAAATGAATTATATAGCTGTAAGCTTGAACTTCTGTGAGTTTTATTAGTTAAGGCAACGAAAGGGGTTTTCCCAAATGATTAACCCTCGATCCAGTGGGTTCAGAGATCCAGCAAACTGTGGAGGTTGATATAACCTTAACCTTGTCTAAGGTTAAATCTAATTAAATTCTATTTATATAAAAACAGGACCGAGGGTACATCAGATATTCTTCTTTGATATCTTCAGAATATTGGGACGCTTAAATTTCAAAAGAGAAACGAGAGATCCTTCAACGATCCATCAGAGATGCAAAAAAGATTCCCCAGAGATCTATCGAACTGTAAGGGTTGATATTACCCTCAATTGCATAGATTCCTTACCAATAAAATTACGTTTTCCTCTACTATCTTGAACCTGGAAGGAGTATACATTTTGAAAGAGGAATGAGAGGTCTATTAGAACTCCATAGAACTATATGGTTCTTATAGTTCTATAGTTCTTACCGCCGAACTAATCTAACTATAGTTTCCTTTATTATATATTAGAAAAAAAGAAAGAGAGATCTATCGAAGTGTAAGGTTGGATATAACCCCTTAAGTGCTTGGAGTCCTTACGAATCTAATTAAAGTTTTCACTACTCTTTTAAATATTGAAGGGAAATCAATTTAAGAAGAGGAACAAGAGACCAATTAGAGATACATATATTGAACTATAAGGACTGATGTAATCTTGAGTATGAAGTCCCCACCGAGGAACGACTCTTTCCCTTGCCATAAATTACACAAGGGAAGCCATTTGAATCCTAAACTCTGTATCGTCCTTAGGAATGTAATTACTGTTGTCTCTACTATCTTTTACCCTGAAGAAGACTACTTTTCCAAAGACGAGAGAGGATCCTTCAAGTTGACATTGGACATTGCAGAAGTTTGCAGTTTTCGCCTTCAATCGCATTACATTGGCGCCGGAAGGGAGGTCGGAAGGCAGCCCAAAATCCCGATGACAACAAGCAGAATGCAAATGTAAATGTAAATGTTTGCCGTCATCGAGTCGAAAATGTTGGCGGGCGCCCAAAACCAAACGTTAATAAACTCCCCACCAAAAGGTGGGCTGGGCGGAGGGGCGTGCTCGATTTACATGAGCAAACAGCGAGGAGCATGTGAGTCTACCTTTGGCTGTGTCCCATCCCAGCCACCACCAGAGCTCCCTGGCACCCTGCCCCGTTCCCTGGCGCTCTTTTGCCTTTTGCCATGCAATTTCAGCGACCACGTGCGGCTAGAAAAAAAGGTGAGAACCCCGAAATAGCTGCTGGGGTCCAGATCCAGAGGTGCCCTGTAGTCCTCATAAACTGGGGAGAATAACAAAACAAATTGTTTAAGAATATAGTGAGAGAATGTCGGAGGATGCGTAGGTTTTGTGGGGTTTGAAATTCTTTGAAATTAAATTTAGGAAATTATTTTGAAGGCTTGAAACAAGCTTAGACCTTCTGAAGAATATCCCAAGAGTACAGGGTATTTCGAGAAAGGAGCAAGTTTGCTGGATTTGCAATGCAAACATCCCGACGAGTGTGTTGGGGTTTTCACCCTCCCCTTTTTCAGTTTGTCAAAGAAACGGCGCAGAGAAATATTTCTCAAATTCATTGAATTTTTCCAAGGTAAAAATGGGAGGGTAAGGTGAGAGCAAAAAGGAAAACGGGACCGGCTGCCGGCTGCCTGCTGTGCGGACGCGGACCTGCGGAAATTCAAAAGGAATCAAAGTGAAGAGTTTGGTAAAAAATCATCGACACATGCCGCCCGCCAACCCTCCGCAGGGATATACATATCACCACGGCATCCACAATACCGCTGGTGGGACTGTCAGTCAATCTCTTCGAATGCAAGCCAGAGCCGGGAAGGAGGAGGACCCTCCTCCCAGTGCGGTGAAGTGTGTGCGTGCGAGAAAAAAGAGGGAAAAAGAAAAGGGATACGAGTTTGGGAGCCAAAAAACCCAAGGAAATGCAAACAAACAAACAAAAACCAACAAATAAACAAACAAACAAACACCGAGGAGCGGCTGGTGAGGAGGGGAAAAACAAGCACACGAGCAAACACTCCTCAGAGCCCGAATAATTTGACTTTATCTAAGCGTCAGTCAAGCAATTCGCATTACCAACAAGGACTCAAAGGACTCAAAGGACTGCAGGCGAGCGGTGAAAGGAATACCCTCGTCGCCTCCCGCATTGATTTATGCTCACGGTTCCGGGGATCCTGGGATTGCTGTTTGACTTTAAGCAGGATTCAGCGATTCGAAGGTGGATTTGCGTGGTGAGTTAATGATTAATCCCTGTATTTCCTTTCAATCGGTTGATGGATAAATGTGCCAAGGATTACAGAATCCAACTGCTGTAAGACAGTACCCTAAGGTCTAGCCAGTATCAGAGGTTTACTTGGTATGCTTTGGTTTCTTCAAAACATATTAATATACACAAATATTGATAAATATCGATTTAAAGCGGGGATATTTCCTGGTCTTCTTGAGCTCAAATTGAGGTAATGATTACCAAGAGTTATATTTGTTCAGATTCTTGAGTACTTAAAGTGTGCTAATCGTTATTAATTAATAAGCAAATTTTAGATGAAGTTCAATTCAACAATTTTAGTAAATTTTAAAAGGGTTAAAATACAACAAAAATTTAACAAGACATTTTTTGAATTTGTATATCCAGTAAGCCGATTTATTGTTTACATAATAAATAACATAGAAAAGCTTTCCGAATTAAAATTAATACAGTTTTGTCTAAGATATGATTTTTTTAAGTTTTCATTTGATCACCTAAATTATATCGATAAATATCGATTTAAAGTGACTTTTATAAAAGGAAATGAGACCCTCAAATGATATATTTTGATTCGCCATTAAAATGCAACCTAAATAATAACAAAATATAGTAAAGAGAACGACACAAACTTTTTTGAAATTTTTTGAAATTTTTAAAATTTGAAATTGAAATTGAAATTTAAAAAAATTTTTTAAACTTTTTCATTTTAACATTTTCTAAACTGAAAATGCAGTTTTATTATTCACGTAAAACCTAGAAAAGGGCCGTTCCCCAATTTAAAATTAGTGAATTTTTGCCTAAGATATGACTTTTTTAAGTTTTGATTTTTCCACCTAAATTGTATCGATTAATATCGATTTAAAATCGCATTTTTGTAAGTCTTCTTGAGCTCATATAATGGCCAACAAGCAAATGAGGCCCACAAATTATATATATTTCGATTCGCCATTAAAATGCAAATTAAATAATAACAAAATATTGTAAAGAGTAGGAAAAAAAGTGTTATTAAATTTGTTGAAAATTTTAAAATGGGTTACATCGTTAAAATTGTCAAAAATTATCGAATTTTTTTTATGTTCAAAAATGTTAAACTAAAAATGCAAACTTGTTGGCAGCATTAAAACCAGCACAGAAAAACTTTCCGAACTGAAATAAATGCATTTTTGGCTTAGTTATGGCTGAATTACCATTTCCAAATCAAGTAAGGGCATTCAGCCTTCGTCTTTCCACCGCACGCTTCCGCTTCAGTTTATTTATTATTTTGCAAATTCCGAATGGCTAACCCAAATGCCCTGCCGCTTCCAGATGAGATCGGAGAGAGAGAGAGAAGCAGCATTATGTTTGGATTGTCTTTTTCGGTTGCTGCTGCTGCAAAAAGTTTTGTTTGCGGTTTGTTTTAGTTATTGCATTTCTTCCGCCACTATTTTTGCTTTACTGCCACCCATGGAGCGGCACTCAGGGAGCTGTGACCCCTGGCGGCAAATTCGGGTGCATTTCTCATTTGTATTTGCGGTTTGCACTCGATTTAATTGTGCTCCTGGCAGCTGGCACCCACGGGTGGGGGGCGTCGAGTCCCAAGTCCCAATGGTTTACGAGGGGTGAAATGGTGGGTTAACTCACTGATTCAACTTTAAAGTGCTGAAAGCCAAGGCCCTCTGCTTGATACTGGTCACCACCACGGGGCGTATACTTAACGTGCACTTCATTTGGAAATTGAGGGAATTGTGTTGACCAGCTTGCCATTTGATTTCCACTGCAGTATTCTAATTGGTTCGAACTCCGACTTGCTGGCTTCCCGCCCCTCTTAAGACTCATCCCTCATTAGTGGCCTCCGGATTGGTCTCATATTTCCGGGCATTCCTTTGAAATGGGGGCCTCGCATCATGTGCGGTTCCTGGATAATTGCGAAACCAGAGACGCTTCCTGGTTCCTACTGCCTGTTGGTCTCTCAGGACTCGAGTGTCCTGTGTGTTTGGTGTGTTTGGTGTGTGTGTGACCGAAAAGGGCGTATTTAATGCTGAGAGGCCTCAATCTGCAGTCTGCAATCTGTTTGCTATGAAATGAATTATACATATTTGCTTTAAAGCGGTCGGGGGGTTGCATGTATGAGTGCATTACGTATACGCCCTGTGTGCGTAGCAATAATAATATGTTCATCAGTGGGGCCGTAATCAACGTCAGGGCAATTATCTGTTTGCCTAAATGCATTCCGGGCAAACATGCAAAGCGGAAACGAAAGCGGAAAACCGGAAACGCTGCCAAAGCCATTGGCAAATGGCCTCCGCTTGGCTCGTATCCCATTTCAGATTCTGCCTCTACTTTTGCCCATTAATTAATTGAAATTTGCAAAGAATTATGCTCAAATTTCCCTAGGAAATTGTTATTAATTTAGGATGTTATTTTATTTTATTTACTATGTTTAAGTATTTAAATTACAAACAAATTACAAGGAAATGCAGAAGTACAAACATTAAACTTTAATTACTGAGGAGTTGCCAAGGTAGAAACAGAAAAGACTATTTAAATTATACAACAAATTAAGAATTAAATTAAAGAAATTTATAAATGATTTCCTTAATTATTTTAAGTACAAAAATACAACCTAAATCAAAGCAAAATTAATTAGAAAAACCCTAGAATACCACACACAAACCTTGCACTTTGCCAGCTTTGCAGCTAATTGCAGCCACGCCCCCCACAACAGCCACCGCCCACTGCGGCACTCCACCGCCCTCTCCCCCAGACACGCCCACACGCCCAGCAATTAATTGCGCTCATTTTTTAGGAATCCCTGCCACGCGCTTCATTTCAATTTGCAGCGGATATGCCAGGGCTCCCATTTCCCATTTCCCATTCACTCTTCCTTTTCACCCCCCTTGACTGCAATTTTTGGGTATTATTTTTAACCGAAAATTTGCACCCTATGCTCGCCCTGCCACGCCCCCTTCCGAAGTTGTTTATTGCACTTGCAACTTCCGCAACAAACGAAGATAAATGGTTACTTTCTTGCTTGCGTTTTTGTTTCGGTCTGCGGCACGTCGCTGTTTTTCCCCGCTTGTTGCTAGTTGTGTGCCCCCGATAGTGTGGGTGGTTTAAGTGAATATATATATATGTGCATAAGTGAGGAATTAATTCATAAAAGTGGTCCCAAAAGTAGCTGGTAATTGGGGGGAATCGCAGTGTAACTCTGGTTAAGTTTTTAGGGGGATTAACGAAGCTTAAATTTCGGAAAGCTGTGCATTAAAGTTATTGTACGTGGGAAGTAACAGTTTAAATGATTAAGTAACTAATTAAATATTTATTAATAAGAGTATAACACGAATTAAGATGCTAGAAATTGTTATTTAAAGGGTTTTATGTGTTGAACTGAACAGTAAACAGCACTGAACACTAAACTATTGCAATAAATAATGACTAGTTTAATGAAACAATTAATACAACCGTTCATTTACGTTCTGGCTGCCTTAATTGATTGCATTGCATGAGTTTGCACTAATTTTAAACGATTTTTCAAGAGGCAAGCGATTAAAACGCATGAACTTTGCGCCCAAAGATCGAATTTAAATCGATTGCATTTAGTATTAAGATCAACTCGAGGTTTAATAAACAACAACAACAAAGACTGAGAGCGGTTCTAGGGCGCTGCTATCGCTCTCTATTTGCATATCCATATCTCACATTATATCGGAATTATTGGGAATACAACAAATATTGAATGCTAGGCCTCCTCCAATCAATAGCCTTAGGTTCATAGCTTCCCGGATTACATTCCCATCGCTGCTCGATTCTAAGCCCCCCGTAATTATCAATAACCCAATTGAGATTGTCGGGCTTATCGCCCCCCGGCAGCTGTCCACTTACTCCAGCTACCTTTTAGTACACACACTCTATATATACACACACTTTATATAGCGACTGCCCCGTAGACTTTGATTAACCATCGAATGTGGAGCAATTACAGGGCATTAGAGAGTGTGTGGAGTGTGTGTACAGGTGGACCTGCACACACTCGAAGAAAATACCGGTCGAGTGTCATATTTTAGCATAAAAATGTAAAGCATTTTAATGCTAAGCAGTACTGCTTACTATAAAAAATAGCACTAATTGAAGAACATGACTGTGGCTGCTGCTGCTGTGTGATATTCTAGAAGTCAAGGGTCAGTCGCTTATTATTTATACAGTTATGGGATGTTTTTTCAACACTGACAGAAAAAGGGGAGACTTGGGAAGGGAACAACAAGGCAAAATAAATTGTTGGTAGGAATTCGAGGGTATTTTTGTACATTTTTTAACACAAAACAGATGTAACTTGAAGAAGGTTCCTTTTCGGACTCAAGCTGGTTTCTTTTACTAAGCAAATTATAATTTATTACTTATAATATTTAACTTATAATATTTTATTACTTATAATACTTAACTTATAATATTTTATTATAATATGTGTATGTATTTTTCTAATTTTTTTAAACAAGAAACAGAGGTCATTTGAAGAGGTTCTCTTTACTGAGAATATTATAATATTTTACTTATAATATTTAATTATAATATTTTATTACTTATAATATTTATGTATTTATGTATTATGTATTTATGTATTTTTTTTAACAAGAAACAGAGGTAATTTGAAGAAGGTTCCTTTTCAAATGCAAGAAAGTTTTCTTCTTTTACTGAGAATATTATAATATTTTACTTTTAATATTTTATTACTTATAATAATTAACTTATAATATATTATTACTTATAATACTTAACTTATAATATTTTATTATAATATGTATATTTATTTTTCTAATTTTTTAACAAGAAAAATAGGTGATTTGAAGAAGGTTCCTTTTCAGATTCCAGCAAGTTTTGTTCTTTTACTGAGAATATTATAATATATTACTTATAACATTTAACTTATAATATTTTATTATATGTCTATATATAAATCCAGACTTCCCTCGATGATTTTCTCCCAGTGTCCAGTGCCGAATAAATGAATAACCCGGTGGCTGTTTACCCCGGCGATTACCGAAACAACGCCGAGAGATTGCCTTTGTGGGCCGCCCTCCTAATCTCGGCCAGTGACTTCTCCGCCGCCGCCGATAAGATAGCGCTGGAGCGGAGCGCCACTCGCTGGCTCCATCACTCGCTCACTCGCCCGATCCCACTCACCCTGCGCCAGTCGCCGTCAGAATGCCGAGCCAGACGCAACCTTTGGGACCATCGCTCCTGGCAGTGCTGACGCTCCTCCTGCTGCTCGGCCTGCCATGCCGGGCCGTGGAGCTGCCCACGCTGGACGCCTCGCTGCTGGAGAACGTGGACGTGAACGTGCTGAAGGCCAGCTATTTGTCAGAGGGTTTACGCAGCGCCAATGTCACCCTGGACGATTTGCATCGCCTGTTGGAGTCCAAGTGCCGGCGGGCCAACAAGCAGCCGGTGAATGCCACGGCCCTCAGCCAGGCCATCGAAACGGCGGGCGGACAGCTGGTGGAGTGCCTCTCGGGGCTGGCCAATATGACGGAGATCCAGGCAGAGATCGCAGAGGCCAGTCCCAAGGGCGATCTGGATGTGGTCTTCGAGAAGTACTGCCTGCGCATGCCGCGGGCCAAGGCCTGCCTCAAGGACTTCAACAACGCCCTGCTGCCCTGCCTGAACAGCGAGGAGCGGGCCCACAACACGGTCCTGCAGCGCATCGCCGACCGGCTGCTGGAGTTCATCTGCTACAAGAATGGCGACCAGATTGCCCTCTTCATAGCCGAGCAGGGACCGGAGTGCCTGGAGCAGAGTCGCGACGGCATTGCCAACTGTCTGAATAGGACCTTCGGCGGCTATCTGCCCAAGGAGCTGACCGCCGATTGGACCAATGGCGATAGTCTGCCGGAGCTGGTGCTGGGACCCCGCCAGTGCCTCGATCTCTACGACTTTGAGACCTGCGCGGTGCAGCTGCTGGAGCGCTGCGATGTGATCACGCCCAGCAACATTGTGGAGTCCATGTTCCGGTATGTGCGGCGGGAGTCCTCCTGCCAGGCGTCCATCGACAAGGCCATGGCCCAGCGCAGGACAGCCCTGCCCCTGGTTGGCGGCAATGGAGGAGCCGCCGGATTGGCCACTGCCTGGTGGAGCCTGCTACTCCTCCTGGCCGGATTGCTAGTCCGGCTCTAGGCTTTGTCTGCCTTGTTTTTAATATCTCTCTTTATTTTTTTTGTTTTTGATATTTTATAATTATGTTTAATAAACTTGGGCGAGTCGCGGAGGCAGAGAGTGCGGCAGGAATGCGACTGCGACTGCGACTGCTGCCCCGGCGTAAGCCGCTTAACGGATTCCCTTTTTAACTCTGGGGACGGCGGCAGGAGCCTGGAGAGTCCGGGCAGCAAAGTGTTAAGCTGCATAAACACAAGCCTGAAAAATGAGCGGAAGACGGGGTCATCCGGGGCTGCACTGAGCGAAACTAGGGGGGGGGGGGGGGGG
>VNJV01004307.1:0-15090 GCA_008042635.1 Drosophila nikananu | reverse complement strand
GGCGGCGAGTGGATGAAAATGCTGATGGCAGATGGAGAATAGTCTTCCTGCATCCTGCTCATTACATCGCCTCATGTTTATTCAAGGGGTGTGTGCGAGTGCGAGTGTATTCATTTGTCCTTAACAGGTGCTTACCATGTAATCCTGCGTGATGTATTCCAATTAGATGCGAAAGCATCTTGGCTGCTGCCCGAGTTCAAAGCAATTAATTCCATATACTTGAGCAGCCATCAATCTTAACCCCTCAACTCTGTTTCCGTTTATTGCAGAGCAAATTTGGGCCACTGAATTGGACTTTGTTGTGATCAATCGACGCAATTTGATGGCCATGTCGGTGGTGGGACCCACGCCCACATCCGCATCCGCATCAGCATCCTCCAAGCAGCAGCAGCCGAACCACCACCACCAGCATCAGTCCAGGCTGAACCTAACCGCAACGAGTTTGGAGCAGGACGAGGAGGACTACTTTAACGATACGATGTTCACGGCCCTCCGAGGAAAACAGGTCCCCTTTCCGGGTGTAGGAGGCAATAACAACTTGTTCGACCTGCGACCCGACAAGACTGCTGGCGGCGGCAGGAAGGCGGCCAAGACAACGGCCACGACCAGGACCACTTCGACCAAACTGGAGGCTGGCAGGGGCCAGTACTTTGAAGTGCCCGATTTAATTAATCAGGATATCGACGAGGAGGAGCGCCAGGAGCTCGAGGAGGCCATGAGGGGCGACAACGACGACGACGACGGGGAAGAGCCGGATCCGGAGGAGGGCACCGTCATCATGCCCGATTTCGATGAGTTGCTGCCAAAAACAACCGCTGGTGGCAACAAGTTGAATGTGGAAAATTGGCAGACGCTTGGGACCCTCGGAAAGGAGTGGAGCACGGCCAGCACCAGTACCAGTACTACTTCTCCTTCCACAACCACTACCAAAGCCAGCACCACCTCAACCGCAGGGACAACTACTACTACAACAAGTAGCAGCACCAGCACCTCAACCACCACAGAGCAACCTGCTGTGATGGCAACCAGTAGGCAACCGCAGCACCATCACCATGGCAAGACACGTAAGCACCACAAGCACCACAATAAACAGCGGCCACAACAGCAGACACCACGTCGCCACCACGTGGCCTCGCACGAACAGGCGATCCTCGAGAGCTTCCCGGAGGAGGAGACCACCACCCGGGACAGCAGTATTCATCGCGTGAAACCCGAGGTCCTGCCCGAGGTGGCCATTCCCTCGACACCCGTATCGACCTCCAACTCCAAGATTATAGCCATCAAGCCAAAGAATCAGAAGCGGCGAATTTCCAAACGGGCTGCCGGAGTGGAAATCGAACCGGAGTACTTGCTCGGCGACTCCACCATAAGTTCCAGCGAGTTTGTGGCCAAGTCCAATGAGGATGAGCCGGAGGAAGGCGAAGACTTTGACCTAGATGATGGGGACTTCCAGGCGGTGCCTGCCCTAAGTCCGGCACCCCCAACGCCGCCGCCCGGCAAGGGTGCTGGCCAGGACTACGTCAGGCTGGATGGCTTTGCCGGAATGCTGCAGCTCTTCTTTGGCATAGACAAGCCCATCGATGTGGCCATATTTTCTCAACCGCCTAGTGCGGAATTTGTGAATCTGCTGTGTGCCCTGCTGGTGTGGTCGGTTCGCTATCCAGCCGTCTTTTGGAACACCTCCAAAGCCTTTGCCTGTGTCTTTAGCCTCCAGATGGTCGTGGCCGCCCTGGATATCATCCTGGGCTATGTGGGCGTCTCGAATTTGTACAAGCTGCAAATCTATGCCGAGGCCATGCCAGTGCACCAGCCAGGTCTCATTCTAAATGCCGTGGTAACGCTGGCCCTGTATCTACTATCCACCTCCCTGGTCTTGGCCTCCTCGATGGTGATGTACTTGTACGGACATGGACGCCTGGCCACCCGAATGCGGGATCGCTCGATTATCACCTTGAAGAGCAACCAAACCTGGATCTATTTTGCTCATTGCGCCTCCCTGTGCTTTGTCCTGGCTCTGGCGGTGGTGAAGGCGCCGCTGCTCAACGATCTCAGTGCCACCTACAAGAACAACCTGCATTGTCCTACGTTTTTAGCGGGTGAGTAGTAGTGGTGGGAATTGGCTTCTTGTGTTCAGATACTGGTGAAGTTATTAATGAAATACTATATTCACATTTAGAATAAAATATTTCTGAAGGTGTGAAGTTCTCATTCTTCAAATATTCTTCATATTTCAAGCTGTATTAAAGAAGAAATCAGTGCTATAGATATTACATTATAGATTTTCCACACCCATTATGAGAATAATCAAGCTGCTTTGCCTCAAGTTTACGACCGATTAATAAACTTCATTAAATCTCCATTATTCGTTATCCAAATCAATGTGAACTAACATCTTGAACTCCGGCGGTGGTCTGTTTTGTGGTCTTAGCCAATTAGCGGCCTTGTTTAGACTTGGGCTTTGGGGTTGACCGGGCCTTAATCGCCGGGTAGATAACCGGAGCGCCCATCGTCGAGACAAAGGCCTCTCGGCAAAGGTATTGAGTGTCACTCGAAGCGAGACAATCAAACTGCAGACAACATCCAATTAAGCTGTCAGACGCCTGCCTTAACCGAATTACGTTTCAATTTCTGCTTGAACATACACAGAAAAAAAGAGTATAAACATAATTAAATTATTGGAAAATATTAAATTTGAAATTATAAAACTGGTAACAGAAAAGATCTAACATAGAGATTTTGACAGGAACACAGAGATACTCAGACAGAATTGCATTTGTATGATGGGGAAATTAAACCAAAAGACTTGATTTAACAATAAAATAGCTGATATTTTTTTATATTGCATAAAATGTTTTAAGTATAAAATTAAATAACTTTAAAAATGGCTTGATTAGCCACATTTCCAAGAATATTGCACGACCCAATAAAACTATGATAAAAACTGTATAAAATATAAGAGACCATTTTAATAATACTACTAAGAACCTTTTTTCACCCAAGGAAGAATTTAAGCCAGTAAAATCTTAACACAAATTTTATGTATTAAATTCTTTCCGTTTATTATTGAATACTTTACTTTCCGTGCACCTTTTTAAACCACTGCCACGCTCTTTTCTTAATTTCTGCAGCTCTTGTTGGGGTAACGCACCTGCTGCTGTGGATCGTCATCTGGCTGTGCCTCACCATCAAGCGGCGCTGGCACTTCAAGCTGCCGCCTTTGGACAGCTCCTATGGCGGACTACTGGGCAAGGCCAGTGCCCAGCCGCTCCTCATGGCCAGCGGCCAGCGGACGGGCAGCAACTCGAGCAGCAGCGGCTGCAACTCCACCAGCACCACAGTGAATGGGGGCGACTCCTCCAAGCCGGACATGATGAGCACGGCCACCAGCACGGAGCTGGGCATGGGCATGGGCGGGGGTGGCGGAGGCGTTGTGGGTGGGGTCATGGGGCTGGCTGCCCAGGAGGACATCTACTGGCCCAAGCTGACGCCCAGCTCGCCCAAGCTGAAGGTCACCTTCAACGAAGTTACGAGTACGTCTGATGATGTCCTACTAATTGGTGACCAAGAACAAACTGATGGCAAGCGGTAAAAAATCGTTTTTTAGCTACAACCAACAAAAAATATTTAAAAAAAAACAACCAAACAAAGAGCATTGCGGGTTCGAAGCGCCGTACTCCGTACTCCGTTTTTGTCCGTTCTCTTAACTCTAACCTTAGCAACTAGTTTCATTTAGTTTTCGTTCACAAAAACACACACAAACACACACTGCACCACCCACAAGACCTCAAGAGAATCACCCACAACATAAACCAAGCCCGTTTCCAGCACCAAATAATCAGGAATTCCATGTGTTATTTTATTGTTTTGTTCGTTTTCCTAGACTGCTCGGTTCATTCATTTGTAACTTATCGGTGTGTTTCCTCTGCACGTCCCATTTGGGGAAGCCCCCTGGTTTTAAAACTAATTGCCCAACACTAGTCATTAGTGCAGCGTTTAAGCCACTCACCTAATTTTTCCCCATTTTCCAGCACTATTTTTCAGTTTAAATATTCGTGCGTGCTTCTGACATTCGCCACATTTTGCATTTTTGTTTAGTTAAAACTCTTTTGTTTGTCCACTAAAACGATTGTTATTCCATTTAACTTAACAAAACGATTTGTCTATATACATATACTATATATAAATAGTGAGACATGTATGTATAGAGGATGAAGGATAATGATGAGAAACTATTTTGTTCCGCTTGTCGCCTGTTTTTTAAAACGATTCTTTTCATTTCATTTTGTCAATTGTTTGATTTACTAGAACTTAATTACTACTAACTCTAGCTAATTGAGTGTGGGCGAATTGTATTTCAATTAACAACTAAACCAACTACTAAAAACAAATCGTTCGCACACTGTGTGTTGTTGTTGTCGATGTCGCCGTGTTGTTGTTGTTGCCGCTGCTGGTCTTGGTAATTTGTTTAACTAACTGGAAAATCATTGAACTAACACAGATGTTGTTGAAACGAATCAATGGGAGAGAAAACGAATTTTGACTATATATTTATAAAGTGCTTTAACAGTATTGTAAGCAAGGCTCTAAAGCGATAGTTAATTTAAATTATTGATCAAGAAATTTTATAGATTGCTAAATAAAAATCAATTTAAACATTTAAAGTGTTTAGGAAATAATAAGTACTTTGTTAACTACTCACAATTCCTACCACATTGCCAGAATTTAAACATTTAATTGTCTTCAGTAAGCTAAGCTTCAATTAACAACTAAGATCCCGAGAAATGTTTCAAAATCCACAAGTCGTTCCTCTTTCCTAAGACCTGCAAGCAACCAACACAAGGCGACAACCCGATTTGATCCTGTCACCATTCTTAATCACTCTGTGTTATCCTTTAGCCATACGAGCCGTGGAGCCTCGATATGTTTTGCCAGTGCTGCGGGGGAAATTGACGACGGCGAGTACGCGACACTAAGAGCAGCAACCGCGGGCGCCGTTGTGGGCATCACCATGGGCAGCATGAAGAGCGGCAGCGGTGGTGGTGGCGGCGGCATCAGCTCCACCTCTGTGGGGATCAGTCTGCTCCATCTCTCCGAGTACGACGAGCTGCCGCCGCCGCTTCTGACGTCGTCGTCAACTGCTAACCACCAGCAGCAGCAGCAGCAACAACAGCAGCGTCATGCCCAACCTTTTGCCCATGGACAGCCCCATACCCATGACTATGCGAACCTTAGTGGATTGGGCGGCATTAGCGACGACAACATCTCCGAGGAGGGCAAGCTGCTGGCCTGCGTGCGCGACGACAGCATCACCTACGCCTCCACCAGGGACCTAGAGCCTCCGCATCCGAGCGCTTCTCAGGCACCGCCTCCTCCACCGCCGCTGCCCGTCAAGGGTGGGCCCAATCCACAGCCGCCGGCATTGCTGCCTCACCCAGGAACCGTCATCTATGGCAGGGCGCCCCAAGCCATGCCCGAGATGATGCAGTTGTCGCCCGAGCACCACACCAATCCACTTCAGCATTCCCTGCTGCAGCAACAGCAGCATCCCCTCCAGCCGCAGCAACTGAAGCAGCCGCCGCCGCCGCACCATCCCCTCCAGCAGCAGCAGCCAAGCAATCCGCATCAGCATCTAGTCAGTCCCTTGGCTCCGGTCACGGTCGCAGTTCACACCAACGAAGCGCATGTAAGTGAAGGAAGTGGAGTGTCTTCCTATTGTGGTTTCCGAGATACACTCACATATGGGTGGAGAGTGGGGTATGTCAACTATTGAATCAAAGAGGTTTTAGTTTGGAGGTCTATCTACAGAAAACTGAAGTCAATTTAATGCAGGCTCTGTGGGAATATGTTTTAGGAATCAGCTTAATATCGTGCTAATTTTTAGATTTGAATACTTAATTAATTAATTAATTCTTAGGAGAGTAACTAAATGTTTTGTTTAATAGAAGAGAAAAAGCATTCAATACAACCCTTTTAAATTTATTTTTGTGCTCTTATCTTATCTTTTCTAATGAGAAGGAAAGCTATTGTAGCCACACTTTAGCATAGTCTAGCGTCTGTGATCTTTGTAGATTTTTTTGGCAGATTTCCCCTTTAAAAAACCCACAAAAGACCGAACTGGTTCTGTAGCTAGGGTATTCCCCCTTAGTGCAAGGCATTGTGAATAATTTTCTGCCGTTGTCCGTGATTTGCATGTGGTATTGTGGAGGAGGGGAGGCGATGTGTTGCTGCCTTGCCATGTAGGGGCGTGTAGCATGTCACGCCCTCGGAGCAACAGCAGCCCCGAGATTTATGTTTGGCGTTATGAGACAGCATAAATCAGTGGCAGGGCCACAGACAGCGACATGGATTGGGGGATTGGACTGGGTGACGGCGACAGTGTCCGAATTAGTGCTCCACTTGATGGATGGCCTCATATTTGATTTGACTTGAATTCGTTTTCACTTGCAGGCCGGACTTGACTGAAGCAGAGTCCCGCCCCCCTGAATCCCAGCTGCTCCTTGACCACTTTCACTGACCTCCCACTCTCTCTCTCTCTGTGTGTCTCTATCCCTATCCCCAGATCGCCTCCAGTTCCACACCCCGCTGCCTGCGCCGCGCCGACTCGGGCGTTCCCAACGAGGCGCTGACGCCTCGCAGCGACACCACCTCCACCACCGAGAGCACCAACACCACATCGCCGCCGGAGCGCGCCCCCTCTGAGTCCTCCAGCGGCGTCCACTCCGGCGAGGAGCGTGAGCTGGAGGTCATCATACGGCCGCGGGCCAACTGCAAGCCGCCTCCGCGTCCGCCACAGCCGCCCATCCAGGAGGAGCCCTACGGTCGCTGCACCAACATGCGTATGTCCAGCTTCAACGCCGATCCACCTGCCATCCCGTCGGCGGCCATCAACAGTGCCACGCTGCCGCTGCAGCGCACGGTACCCGAGCAGAGGTTCGACTATACGGCGCACTGCAGCACAATGCCGCTGCCGGTGGGCTGTCACAGCCAGCAGCTCGCCGGAAGCGGTGGCTACGCCTCCACCTCGGCGATGACCAGCTCCATGGGTGGCGGCTGCATGCCACCGCCGCCGCCGCAAGTGTCCAGCTTCAAGACACCCAGCATGCACTATGCCAACGCGGCTGTGGCTTTGGGTAATGGCAACAACAACGGGAACGGCAACATTGGTGGCCAGCAACCGCACACCACGCTACCGAATGGGGTGCGATACTCGAATCCGCACTTCCTGCGCCGCCTGCCGCATGTGACCAAGGCGGCGGAGTCACCGTACGGACACCTGGGCTACGGAGCCGGTCACCATGCATTCGCCAAGCTGCCGCATGAGACGCATCCCACCATACCGGAGGATCGCGATTCGGCCAACTACTCGATGGCCTCGGACCAGGACTGCGGACTGTATGTGACGGCCCAGCTGCACTAGGATGGGATGGGAGGATCTACTATACCTTACTATAACCTTAGATTCATAGCTTTGCAATCCGGATTGCACTACGACATGCACATTTCTTTCCGTTCGTCCTTTTTGGGGACTTCTTTATCAACAAAAACTGCAAAAGCAATTATTTTGGTAAAAAATTCAACTGGATCCCGATTTTCTAAGAACTCGATATTGCAAAGATATTTTTAAAATATTTAATGCTTAACATTTCCTGAGAAAAGAAAACCTTTTCCTCTCACCAAGGACTTATGTATGTTGTAGTGAAATTGAAGCTGAGACCCCATAGCATTAGGATCCTGGAATGTCGTATAGCTTAACGCGTAATGTTCTAAGTTAGCCTCTCGGTTTTTGTACAGCTCCGGGCCCTTAAGAGACGCCATACCAAATCCACTAATCTTCCAACGGATCAGCTGGTGACCGAATCAACCTTCATTTGCTTCTCCCAAACGATGATCCACTCGCGAATGTGGCACTAACTACCACTCAGAGATCCACGCAGAAGATTTACCATTTAACTATATCTACGTCTAAACTACACCTACATACATCTACGGCTAAATCTAAATATATATTTATATTTATATTTATATTTATACATATATGCTATGCTCGTATACAATGTGTAAGATAATAAGCTAATCGTGTTTAAGTAATCAATGTAAACTAAAGTTTATCATATCATATATGAATGAGTATCTATAGCTAAGTGTAAGGCCCTAACATATACAAACTAATCTGAAAGGAATAAAATATCATAGCTCGATCATGTGCAAGCACTTAAAGTATTTTTCCCTAAGCAATTTCTCTAATCGAATCGAAGAAACAAAAAAAATATTTAAAAAAANGAATCGAAGAAACAAAAAAAAAATTAAAAAAAGAAGGAACAAAAGGCATACGAATTTAAGCTGCAATTCTATGGTTTTTACTGTAAGGATACACTGTAAAATGGCAAATAGTAATTTTATGGCACCAACTAGCCAACACGTTATGCTTCTTCAGCTAGTCGGCATAGATGACAGATACCCAGCAAGGCTTTCGGCATATGTACGAGTATTTTCTATAGTCTCTCAACGCTTACCGTTTAAGATGAATGTAAAGTGTAATGTAACAAAGCGACAATATGAATATTATCTAATGTATGATACTAATGACTACTATCCACGGCCCCCACATACATATCTCACACGCACAAGACTCTTGACCTTGCACTCCTGCACGCTGGAGTGTCTGAACTCCCCATACACCTGCTTATTAAGTTTTATTTATTGTGCCCCTGCGTAAGTAGATAAATATCTTTTGGATCGTACACTCTCTTTGGGATCATCGAATTCGTTTTCGGCCATATCTCAGGGGTTCACAGATGGTTGAACACCGAAGCCAACTCAAGATAACCCCTGAATATCGGTTGCGCACACTCAGTAGCAGAGCATTCGACAGACAGGCCGTATTTATTTTCGTTATAAAGACTGATTAGTAATATAATACATTTCGAACTGCACTCCCATCACAGAATTTTTAGAAAAGATCCGAAAATAGCTTGAGAAAATCATAGCAATGATACGATAGAGGATAGGCCATAAATATGTATAGTTTAGTATGTCGTCATTAACTTGGTTCCTTTGTGAAACGCACTAAACTAAACAAAATATCAGCAGCTAAAGAAACAAACAACTTTTGTAAAATAATTTCGAATCAATTAAAGATTAGTTATAATTAAAAATATCCAAAAGAACTTAAAAACTTATTTATTAACGTGGGTTAGGATCTTCTCGGCGCCAGCGAGAAAAGCCTGTACATGAAAATAAGGTCGAACCCAAAAACACCCGTATGGCGGCGCATGCATCTAAGAACATTTATATTTAAAATTATAAATCAATAAATGTTTGAATTATTTACATATACACTATACGGATTAAATGGTTTATCAATGGTAAATAAAGAAATACCACCGCTTTATGTAAAACCCCAAAGAAAACTGTCTTTTGATTGCGGGTGAAAGGAAAGTACCCTTTTTATTAATTTTGTTCCAAAATTAAATAAAACGCTTGTTTTTGCTTTATTAGAAAACAATTTTTAATGAATTTCCTTTTGTTTTGTTCTTTAAATGTTGGTTTTCATTAAATTTTCTCATTAGTTTTAGTTTTACACAATTCAAGTTTCTGTGTTCATCAATATTAATAATGCTTTTTCGCAATTTTTAATATAATTTTAGTTTGTATTTTTATTTTTGGTTTTTGTTTTGTTTTTACATATTTCTTTCACAGTTTATTGTCGTTTCTCGACCTTCGATTGTTGTCGAGATATTAAAATACAATATAAGGGGCTCAGGGCCCTCAGCGAGAGCGCTGACCCTCGCCCTTTAATCAATTTAGTTCAACATTTGCAATAAATGATATATTTTCGTGTTGTTGATCTTCTTGTGTGTATAGTGTAATTACGTAGCCTGTCATTCAGATTGAACTTAGTAAATAGCATTTGGTTTCTTGTATTGGTTGCCATTGAAATAACTTGCCATAATATATCATTTGCGTCATTTAACGATTTCTATATGCTTTTGTCTCTTTGTCTTTCTCTTTGGTGTGGCTTAAATGTATCGAATTCTATAGGAATCCTAATTAGAATTTCTTGTCTGACTTTGCGGTAGAAAATGCCCTTTACAAAATCCTCGTTCTCTGAGGTTCAAGTGCGTTCTATAATTTGTCCTAAGCTTCCGCTATTAAATTCACCAGCCAATCGGTTTCGAAAAGGGCATTTTGACTTAGACCCTGCCAGGTTGTCAGGTTGGTTGTGTTGCTGTTCATCCATTCGCTGGTTTTCTGATTTATCAAAGCATTTCTGAATGATTGCTTAAGGATAGCAGTGGAAAAAATATAAAGTTATAGATAGAGAGAGATTTTTTAGAGTAAGAAAAGTTCTTATGGGGGCCCGTGAGGAGTGGAGTGTAGAAATCTGATTATCTATAATGTATGCATGTGTATCCGTACCTATGTATGTTCCTCTGATTTCTATATCGTATAATTAGTTTCTGGAAACCTCGCTGGTAGTTAAACCCTTCCCAAATATCTGAAGCGCGATCTCTCTCTTCCCTTCTGATGTACGATCCGGTTCTGTTGTTGTTTTGCAGCAACACTTTGAATGCATTTAACCTGTGTCCTTACGTATCTTCTAGTTTTGTATCCTTGATATAGGAAGCTGTTGCTTGGATGGATATGCACATGTCAATGTATTATTAAACTTTGACCCCTTGTGTGTGCTAACTGTGTGTACCTGTCTATGCAAAGCTGCTGCTACTGCTGCTGTGTGAATTTGAATGAATGGACGGAAAGGTTCAACTCAATATCCGTAGCCATGAGTGAAGGGAAAAATAGTGTGTACCGGATAGGAACAATAGCTAAATGTCGTCTCTCATACCATTCTCCTGTCCTATGTCCTAGTGTATATATAAAAGTAACTGCTCGAATTCTGTTCTCTGTCATGTGTTATCTGTCTTTAGGCCAGTGATATGTTTGCTGAAAGTGATCCTCCTGACAGGAAATGCATTGCAAAATGTTGCCCAAAAGAACGCCAAAAGTATCGCAAAACCAAGACGTAGTAAATTGCAAATTAATCCTCCCATTTCCATCTATGCTAGTGTACGTGTACGTGAATCTTTGGCAAGCAGGTAACGATTTTTACAGCTCACACTATTAACTTGAAGGTACTTGATGCGTTTCGAGGCAAGTTGATTGGAACAGAGGCGAAAAACGGCTTATATAGCGGCTCTAATGAAGCGAAGGGGGCTACAACAAAATAGCAGTGTAGTACTATTTATAGTTAAATTATATCTCCTATATGCCTGACCTGCCTCAAATATACAATGTGTTTGTCCCCATCGATGACGGCAAAAACTCAGGCATTTTGGGGTGGCTGCGGAGTTTTTGCCGTGTTCGCAGAGGCTAATAATCAATAGCTATAAAGCCTAAACTCCGTAAAGCGGTTGGCGGTTATAGGAAATCAAGTATTGGTTATCGGTTATCCGGATGTGGATTGTTTGTATGTATTTGCAATGTGTGAGGATGCTCTATGTACAGCTTAAGTTCAGATTCTGCATTAATAAGTTTAACTTGATCATTCCTCCTCCTCCTCCCTGGTAAATAATTTTGTTCTTTTTCGTTCGATTAGTACATATCTCATATCCCGCTTTTTCAGTTACCTAAACTTAAGCTTTTACCTTAGGCCTTGGTTTCATCGATCGTAAGTTAGGCTTATTTAAGTGTTAGTGGTTCTTTGCTTGCTTAAACATTAAATATATTTATGTATATATCGATTTATATATGTATGTATATATACTTAAATAACTCCCTCTCTGAAAATCTATAACTGCCCTTGACTGATTTAGATTTAGCTATTTAATCAATAAACAATTTATGTCCCTAAGCGCCAATGCTCGGGCTCAGGCCTAGGCATGACATTAGACATTAGCACTTGAACTTTCTCCACCTTCTCCATAGTTTCTTTTTTTTTTAGCTCTTCGGCTTTTGTTTTCTTTCCTTTTTTTGTATCTTTTTATCAATAATAGTTTTAAGTAATAATAACCGTAGTAATCGTATTACGCAAATAATAGTGATCTTAGGTGTGTAGTAAAAATTATTTTAAATATGCATAATTTACAAGTATCCGTTTGTCAAATGTTATCCTTTATATGTGTGTGTACATGTATATATATATATATATAGATTCCCGTAACATCTATCGTGTATCCGCATCCCGAAGTTTTGTTGAATCATTTAACCGCTCGGCTTGTGTTCCTTCTCTGTCCTCGGTTCATTTAAATGCATTTGTTCTCATGACTTATAAAAATTAGATATCCTTCCATTTCATATTTTTGTAATTTTTGTAATTTTTCCTTTTTTGGTTTTTTGTTTTCCTTGGGCTTTCCTCCGCCGGCGAATAGAAAAATCAGATGTGGACTTAGCCTAGGCCAGCAACTTGCCGAATGCGGATCGGGCGACATCCTGGGAGCCGCTGCTGCAGGCTGACCTTGGTCCTTTGCTATTTGGCTGCAAGGCTGGCAGCTCCAGCCAAGGGTTACTGCAAGGATACGAAACGATTAGCTGGCGAGCTCGAGGAGGGGCGGTCTGGCGGGTGTTGTTAACTGTTTTTCGAAACGGGCAAAGTGGATTAGTAGCGGCATTGAGTTTTCATAGTATTTACTGGGGGTTATTTGTTTTTGTATGTATTATTTTTAAAATTTCTCAAGTGTGTAAAATGGCAAAGTGGCGGAATGTCTGGGTGTCTAGAGCGCACTAGAGAGTAAGCTGAGGTTTTGAGTTTAAACTGATTGGTGCACTTACTGAATGCAGTTTCGAGTTCGCTTGAATTGAATTGTGCTTTTGGGTGCCTAAAGTGTTTTCGTTGTTGTGGTTGTGTCGGTTGGAATAGAAAGCGTTGTGGTGGCTGTTGGTTTTGGTGTTGAGAGTGTTGGAAACTGTTATTCGCCCGGCTCCTCCATAATGACTGATTCGCCGGCCCAAACAATCGGACGACCCTGGTTGTGATGGTTTCAAAGTCTGTTGTATTTCTCAACTGCACTTGTTCGCGTTCTTTTCAAAAGATTTTATAATAGGTAGAGCTAGGCCTAAGCATACGTATTTCTTTGACTAGCCAAGATTTGCCATTTTGTATGATATATAGTAGTTAGTATGTCGATAAGAATGCAAATGTTAGTTAAAACTAGTATGTTACCAAAGCTAGATCAAACGATAATGATTATTAAGCAAAATATATTATATTACTTCTGCCCGGATCTTAAAAAGAAAGGATTCGAAGTTAATACAGGACACGGGGATCTACGCATGCACTAGGAAAATGCTAAGCAAAGAGATTGTGGGATTCGGTTCTATTAATTCAGATTTTGATTGGAGTGGATAGTTGGGGATAGAGAAACATACCTATATGAGTATTATACGAGTCTATGTGAAAACTACGTTGAGGCAACGGTAACGGTAACGGTAACGGTGATTTATGGTGACTTGCGAGAAGTTATTTTCACTTTAATTTAGTTTGCAATTTGGTTAAGCTTTTGATTTGCTTTCGATCAACTCTTCATTCATCTTTTTCAGTGTACAATGCGAATTGTTGTTCTACTTTGCCTTTTGTGGTACTTATTTTGAGTATGTCAAGCTTTTCATTTACAAGGGTGCTTAAGTGTATGCATATTGTTAACTAAAAACGAATGCTTTGGATTTCTGATTGGTTATTCTGGTACTTTAAACTGAGATCTTTGGAATTCAACATGTTTACAGGTGTTTTGCGACCGACTACGGCTCTTGCGTTTCGATAACAAGTTTTGAACAAAACGTGGAGCTAAGTACTACAGAAATATATGCTTTGTGTATGTTTTTTTTTTTTATAAATATATAATGCAAGTCTATTTGTCTTGTCGATTTTGCGATATCTCTATTTAAAGTTTTTTGTTTTTTTTTAAGATTTCTTGTACGAATTGAGTTTGAAAGTATTCTGTATGTAGTCAACTTTTAGTTCGGTTTAATTCTACAGTTTGAGTGAGTCGAGTGAGGCTATGGATGAGCGCCTAGAGCCTAAGCCTATATTAGTGGGACAACTGACCAGTGAGGTGGTGCCAAAGAGCTTGTACCAGCCGATCACAATGTTCGACAGATTCAGATCGTCGAGCATAATCTGCGCCACGCCCATAAACACTTTCTTCTCGATGCGTCCGTAGTCGCCCCACACGGTGATCTAAAGCAGAACTCAAAGATTATATCCGAAAGAGACTGGAAATTCTACGGCGGGACTCACCTGTAGTATGCATCCTGTGTAGGACTGCTTGAACACCAGCTGCTGCTGGTACAGTGGATCCAGAGTACGTCGCGCAGACGAGGTCTTCATCTTGTCCACACAGCGTTTTCCCGACACCAAGTAGACTTTCACATACGGAGCGGGCAGCATCTTGGACGCGGGTTTTTGCTGCGTAAATTTAACAAATTGTATATCAATAATCATCGATACTGCATCGGTATTTGATATCTAGTTTATTGTATATATCTATATTCCGAAGAGTAAAACATCGTTATTTGGTTTGATATATCTTACTATCATTGTTGTAAAGAATTTTATATTTATCAGGGGTGCCACAGAAACCACCGGTGTTTTCATTTCCACAAAAAGGCATTTCCGCTAAATCAATTCCTCGGTGCCACAGAACATCGAAAAAGTTAGGTGTTTTTAGTTTTTTCACAAACCATTCGATATTGGCTGGCAGGGCTGCCATATTCCCAGATAACCTCACGAATGTATTTGATTAGCAAATATTTTAATCAAACTAGTGTAAAATGCTGGGTTTTGGGTTCTTTTATTCTTTAAACAATGTTATGTAACCAATTTTGCTAATTCATTTAGATTTGTTTTACTCTTATTAAAGAAAAAAATTTAAAAAGTTGGCGCGAAAATAAATAAAATTTGATCTGACTACAATATGTGGCATCACTGAACCCGACTTCGAAATGTCGAATCTATCGATCTGGCAGCATTGAAAATGACGTCACGTTTTGTGTTTTCAAATCCACAAAACCTATTTCGGTGGAAGTGCTGTGGCACCGCGGAATCGTTTTTCAGGGTTTTTGCAGCGGAAGTGGTTTCTGTGGCACCCCTGTATA